>JABXWE010022912.1:0-37130 GCA_014611495.1 Limonius californicus
TCTTCTAATTCTTCTTGAATAAGAAACTTTTTCATTTTGGTAATTTCACAAGTAGCAATACACAATAAAACTATGCGTCTGCACACCTCAAGAAAACATCTAAAGTAAAGTAACATATGACAAGTGTACATCTTGAACAAATACAAACCTGCATATACATCATGCATCATACATTTGACCAATGGTGCGTTTTCGAACCACCTAGATTCTTTACAAATTTTACTGTATATGTGAAAAATCCAGCGGTAATTAAACATCTTTGTCATTTTCTTTGTTATAATTAGTAATCATTTTTAACAGAATTTGTAAAACAATCATGTTGTTACATAACGAAATTACATAAACAAATTATATTGCTGAAAACTGCCATTATTGCCTGAATGCAGACCAGCATTTTTATATGAAAAATTGGAGAATTCTGTACTAAATTTACATATATCGTTGCTTCAACATCTTAAGAGTGATAACAGATGATTAAATTAAAATATAAAAAATTTCCAACATTCGAAAAAAATTATTAAATTAAGTGGTGCGTTAACGCACCATTGGCTAAAGATGGGTTAAATCTGTATTTAGTTGAGAACGTTTTCCTTATTTCATCAGCGTCCATGAAAACATAGATGAAATTGTGTTCGCGATTTCAGTAACATTTTCTCCTAAATATTTTAAAATGTTCCGTGTAAATGTAATTTTTAATATTAAATTTTAAGTGCTTTTTTTAGTAATAACAGAGTTCGGATTTTAGACATTATAAACATTCTTACAAAATTTTTAGGGATAGCATAAAAATTATATGTATACCTAAGCATGGTAATTTAAATTTTGAATTTAATCTCATAAAGGGGTAGAATAATATATAATTATATATTTTCGTTTTTTTAAGACTAACAATATTCGCACACATCATTTTAGGATCATTTAATAACTACTTTCCAACTCTATTTGAGAAATTTTTTAAATTACTAGTAAATAATGCCAATCCCGATTCTGTTACAATCTTCAGAAAACTTTTGTAAGAATCTTACAATAGATGGATATTACAATTTCTCACTTAACTAGTGGTTTAATACTTGTCTTCTGTCTTCTACGTATTATAAACAGATATTACAACCTATGCAAACAGTGCCGAAAACAAAAAAGGTCTTGTAAGAGGTACATACAAATGATAATGATAGGAATAAATACCGTTGAAAAAATACCGGCAGCATATTTTAAATAAATTAATTCAAATTTCTTCAAAAATGAGATTTCTTATACAAACCGAGTTAATCCATTTGGTAAATATGGGTACCATTTTGCTGCCTGAAAATTATTACATTTTCATCCAAATTATATACATATTATTTTCCAATATTTCTCGTTGAAACACTACAATTTTTCTACTAATATAAATGTCGAGTTTGTGAGTCGTTTTCAGTCCCATAACAAACACCACAGTCTTAAGCAACTCTACATGCAAAGGTCAGGTGATCCAAATGGCCAACTATCGTGAAACACAATTTTCAAACTCATTTATTAAAAATTCTATTACCGGTCGGTAAAATAGGAAATAAATTTAGTTGCAGAACATTTATATCTGCTCGAAAATTGAAGTCATCCTGCATCTGTACAACTTCGGTTCTAAACTTTTTATAATTGTATGTTTGATTGGAATTAATTTTTCTATTGGCAAATAATGTCATCGAGATATACAGTGCGCGCCAAAAGTATAGAACCATACCAAATAAAATAATTTTTATAAAAATTCTGAACCGCGTTGATCCTTTTTAAATGCATATTTATTTGTCAAAATTATTTTTCCACATTCATTTGTTCTTAAGTTATGACGTCCTCTGACTATTTTAAAATGGCAACCCCTAATTTCTTTCCGTTATTTGATAAAATTGTCTAAATGAAAGGATAAATATTTTGAATGAATGAATGAATCATGATAATCACCATGAAAAAATAATTGAAGTAAATCATTGAATATATAGAAACACTTTTATTAGAATACAAGAAAGAAACTGAAACTCCAATTAATAATTAAAATTAAAATTAATACCAGATAAGTGACGAAATAAACCAAAGGTATCAGAGTAAATGGGCAAAATTCCACCCATTCACTTCTTGCCTGTAAGAAATTCTACCCACAAATGTTGTTAAGACATTGTGTATGGCATTCTTTGAATTTCCTGTATAGTATGATTTTCGAATCTTCGACTTTTTGGAGTCTGGTAGAATAAACTTTTGACTTTTAATAACCCCTTAAAAAATAATCCAGGTGTAAGATCATGAGACCTAGCCAGCCACTCGTCTACCTATCCACCTTGCAACAAAATAATTATTCTGAAGGTCGTGAAAAGGATACGCATAATGTAGCGGTACGCCATCTTGTTAGTGTTAGGTCATTTGCTCGCCACCACTTGCTCATTTGCTTGTCATCCGTTTGCTCGACAGCCAACGTGCTCGCAGTACTAAGTGTAACTGCACCAATGCAGAAAAAGTAGTTACTATTTTGTTAGAGATCTTTGTTTGTTAAATAATTTAGCATATCTTTTCCTTTACAATTAAAACCTTAAAACGACTGGTTCAGTTTTATAATTTAGAGGTTTATTAAATCTATATCAAATGCACTAATCGTTTGATATAATTTTGGAATTGGAGGCGAAACTTATGCATGTTATTTCAGACAAATCAAGTGATTTATACTAATTATAATCAGTAGTGCACAAATAATCGATGTTTATTCTTTACAAACGTTGAACTAATACCTTGACTAATACAGTACATGGTTTTTTACATACAATAACTATTAAATGTAATAATAATAAACATATAAATTTACTATTCTTTACAACAAAGTAGTCTCAATGGATAATTGTTTATTTCTATTTTTTTCTATATCAATAATTTAATTTTAACGATGTTTTGAGAAAACACAAATATATGAAAATATATAATATGCTATATAATGTATATAAAACAATACAATACTACTTTGACTGCAACATTTCTTACAGGGATGTAAAATTTTGAGAATTACCAACAGCATATGCTAAATGTCTACAGATAATATTTTATTCTAAGAATAAATTGGTTGTCGAGTAGCTGTCCGGCAAGCAATCGACGAACAAATAGATGTCGACCAAAGAGAGCCGTGAGCAAACGGTATGCGAGCTAACGGTGGCGGGAAAGTAGGCGGTCACCCATCCTGTTGATACTAAACCAAACATCTGGATCACCTTGGTTTGGATAAAGTCTCTCAAGTTCTGGAATAGGATCATTTTGGAGAAACTGTAAATACCTTTCTCCAGTAAGGTTTCTGCCAATCAACACAAGACCTATTATTCTGGTGTCCACTATTCCAGTCCATACGTTTACTTTCTGTGGATTTTGGTTGTGTGCCTCAACCATCCAACGAGGATTTTCTCTACTCCAGTACCTGCAATTCTGAGGATTCACTGTTCGAATTCAGAAAAAAGTTGCATAATTATTTCGCAAAATTGCAGACGTCGTCGGTCAGTATCGTTTTCATTGAGCTCGTAAACCAGCCGAACTTTAAAACGATGATGCTATTCTTTTCTCGGTAATCTGAGTACTCAGGTAACTAACTTCCTAAATTACTTTGAAGTTTACTAATCGTTGATCGTGTCGTAGGTCGATCTGGATGTTTCACATTAAACATATCACACACTTCGTTGTGTGTCTGTTAAATTAGCTGTAGCAGTTTTATTAACCTTCTATGTAATTTCTAGCGTTGTTGGCCACGTATAATAACTGACACCTTGTAACCGCATTTTAACCTAAAAGAACAGAGTTATTTCGATAATACTGGTACAAGTTGTTAATAATGTGTGTTAATAATTCTAAACATTCAGTGACTTATATTTCGCAAATGTTCTTATGTAAGGTGTCAAAATGTTTATCCTGTCATTTAGACAATTGAAGGATCTATCCAAATCACATAAACCAATAGCGGTTGCCGTTTAAGAAAAATTCCGATGACGTCATCACATAAAAATCAAATGAAAGCCGGAAATTGATTTTGACATATAGTCGTCGGATTACCTTCTAAAGGGATTTCACAGGTAGCTGCTGATACTTATGTATGTTTTTTATTACATCTGTAAACATCCGACATCACTGTTTCTAGGATGTTTCTATTTAATAGGGGGAATGATTAAATATTTTTACAGTACGATGAGGCTGAACTTGTCCAGAATTGTAATTCGGCACAACATTCCTCAACAAAAAAATATAAACTTCTGGAACACTGAACAGCAATAGATTAATAAATTCAACAAGGATGTTTCTATTTCTGTATGCGTATGCGTTTCTGGCAGATATAACAGCAGTGTATAACAGATACTTATTTACTAAAATAATATTTTGATCACAATGTACACTAATAAATATTTAAGAACTACGTAGTAAATATTTGCTCAGGAATTTATATTTTCTTATTCAAAAATACGCAATAACAATAACAATAATCACGTAATCAATTATTGTTACATTCCAAGTTAGGCAAGGTGCACTGTAAGAACTACCTATTAAAAATTTAATTTTCAAATTCTTCACCAGAAAAACTTTCAGAGAATAGTAATAATGAAGGTTTGAACATCAAAGAGATCATCTCGGTATTCACCAGTCCACGCCGAATCAGTATCTTTTTCTACTTTATTAACGTATGCATCCCATTTCTCTCCATCTACTTCTTTAAGCACTCTGCTGCAACTTGTTATAACATCTTCGGGCGGCGAGGGCCTGGTTGCACCGATCTTTTTGCCATATTTTCATTTAAAATCTGAACATACCATTTCTGTTGCGTTGTATTGGCAATTGTATGCTGGAAGCCCTAATATTTTATGATGCATATTTTTAACATATTCGTCTAGGTGACAGGTATTTGGTGTCCCTAGAAGAAGCACAATATTCCAAATTTCGTCATCATTGCTTTTTCGGGATAATCTATATTTTCTCCTAAACCAGGATTATGTAGGTATTTCCTCTTCACCATTGTTGTAATAGCCAGCTTTATCCGTAATTATTAATGAAGGATTTATAAGGTTTGGTATCAACTGAGGAGATTCAAACCGTCGCTCAAAACTTTCTATATTCATGTTGTCATGATTATCACCTTCTGAAAAGTAATGCAGCGTCTTTTACAAAACCTTCACTACCACCTGCATGAAGGTACCTGTATCCGTCTCCAGCTTTTTTTGATTGTTACCAAAGTGCCATCTTGCCAACTATTTCTGCTGAAAAGCCATGTTTCATCGTGAAATACTGGGTATAGCGGTGTCAGTAGTTTTTTATTTTTCATATATTCCATAAGAATTTTCTGCGACATATTTTATTCATAAACATTATCTGCTTTTATAGCATTCTTCTTCAGGTTATAAATGTGTACCGTCTGACATTTTCAAAGCCAAGGAAGCGCCATAAACGGCATTCGCAGGGGAGCTTTAATCCTTTTTTTCTTCGTAATCTAATTCGAATATTCAAAATTATGTCAAGACGGATATGCATTTTTGTGACTTTGGCAGAACTAATTTTAAGCATAAGAATTATACTACCTTTTTTAAATACGCTTTGTTTCAGCTGGTTTACTAAAGTAAAACAAAGACAAAAAATTCCGGCGTCACTTTAAGAGAGTAATCCGACGACTATACAAATGTGCATGTCTAAAAAGGAAAATCATCGGGGACCGCGATAGAGTAGTGGCCGCAGCGCTTGACTTCGAAGTTATTCTTTCAAAGTCGCTCAGGTTTGAATCCTGAGCACTGCACTTTCCCAGGGTGTTTGTGGTGCCTGGGGTTTTTCAAGGGTAGGGCATGTTAGACCCGCGAATATCACAAAATGTTCTGAGCCGGTATAAGCTGGGTGGGGTGGAAATGATGGAGTTGCTTATGGCAACTCCACGATTCCTTGAATTAAAAAAAGAAAATCGACGTATTCCAGGATTTCTACAAAAAAAACATTAGCTTTACTTTTGTTTGGTGTGTTCCATACTTTTACACCCTGCACAATACCTGTATTTGTTTCTGTCTTCCCTCTAAGTTTAGTCCAATAATTGTGTTTTGATATAGACTTTGTATGGTTTTAATTGAATGTCTCAAATATCATCTTCTATCCATAACTTCCCACTCTTTAGACCTTCTTACGATATAAATGCTTCTCAATATCTATGAAAGCAATATGTCTTTCACAGGTACATTCTCTACTACTACTACTACTATAGTATACACTATATTATATAATTTGCTATGAAGTGAATGTGGAAGTAATTATGGATTGTCCTTTCCGGAAACCCAATTGTTCTACTTTCACTAAACTTTCAGATATGATACTAGTTTTGCGTTTAGAATTATTGCCAATTTCTTATACGCTGTGTCTAAAAAGCTTATTTGCCTGTAATACTCGCAAATGTTTAGATCACCCTTATACAGTATGGGTAAAACTTTCGCCAGCAGCCAGTTTCTAGGAATTTAATTTTCTTTCCTTTGAATCCAAATCTCTAAATGTAACTCTTTTATTCTTGCTGCTGTCCTGATTTTCGTGGCTTTTATAGCTTATGCTAATTGTTGTGGTTTTCTCGTTCATATGCTTCGTATTCGTACCATTTTGTAAAGTTGCAGCGATTCAATGCATTTCAAGGCAGCGTGTCCTTTTTTGCTTTATTAAGTGTTTCTACTGTTATATATTTGATCCCATGACACCTGGTGGGCTTTTCTTAGTATTCCCTTAGTATTAATCCTTTTTTCTTTGTATCTCTCTTTCTTTCCACCTATGGAGTTGTACTGTTGTTCTCGTAAACCATTTTTAGAATATCTACATAAATATGATATTGGCACTTATTTTCATGCCTGTTATATTGGCGGCACATTCTTCCGCTAACATTTTTGTCAAACAAATATTTAACAAGACGTTGGGTGTTTCTCTTAATACTAGATGAATTTGTGGTATACTAGCTACTTATATGCTATATATTTTTAATGTTTGGAGACATGTTGATTATCTCAAACGCATAACCATTTAACTGCATAACCAGTCGGAAATATACTATGGGTATCTGCCCAGTTTAGTAAATATAGAAAAACATTAAAATTGTTATTTTAATGTAGAGAGTTATTATAGAGAAACGAATTTCTCTATAAAAATCGGCTTATTGGTTAAATATAAATGGAGGTATATTAAGGTTTATTATTACATAATTGTGCCAAATAGTTCTAACCAATAAAATGGTTTTCTTTTGCTTTTTATGTCGTAATTTAAACATTTTAAATTCTGATTCACCTACTTGATGCGTTTTTCACCTATGTTAGGTGTCTATTTCTAATGTTTTAAGGACCTAAAAACCCGCACCCTAAACTAGGAAGAAATACAAGAAGCTATTAAAAACAGGTATTGTTTTTTATAGTAAGACGTTTTAAAATCGTGTCGAATATCAAGAGCCTTTGGACAGTTTCCGGGTGTGTATTGGAGAAACCATCTAAGTTTAAGACTGGGGTAAAATCGAAATCCATCTGAGTTTAGAGCAGACATAACCCGAAAGCCGATTGACAACGATCGTGAAGCTTTCTTACGAGAAATAAAAATAAAAGTCGGAAGAGGATCCCGAAGCATCAGCAAAATTAAGAGTCTACAGCAAAATTCGCTGGTAATATAAGAATCCAATAAAGAAACCCCGAATATTTTTTATTTCAAAATGAACAGCATTTTGAGACTACAAATCTCAGGGTGTGTGTATAGAGCAGTAATAGGGGTTTCCAGATTCTTTACGATATGCATTTTCAGCTTTTATCTGCCACAAAAGTGGAAATGACAAATTCACTTTCAGGCTGTTACTGTTTAAATGATCGCATCAGTGTCGCATGCTGAAGTTGGAAAGGAACAAAGCGGATAAAGATGATTAAAGGATTCGCTTACGTAGTAATATATCTGTAGGTTAGTAAAAGGTTCCCACTGGTTGTTAAAATCTGTCTTTGCGGGTAGGTCGCTATTGATTTTTAAACCTCTGTAATAACACCGATTTTTACCTTTCGCCTTCTACAAATCAGGGGCACAAATCTTTCGAATTGCTGATCCCTTTTTATTCCTAGCTTTTTATACATATTATACCGCATGATTCAAAGGGATTTCGTTGCTTGTGAAACACTTGATACAAATTGCCGCAAAATTTGCACGGCAATGACAAATGAGATTCGTAAATCTTAACGTAGTTTATTTAAGAAAGAAGTAGTAAATGTTAATAAACCAACGAAACTGGCAGCAACATGGAGAAAAGAATATTGCACTAACAGGTTCATACGTTACCGCCGAATACCTCCACTTTTCATCTCTTTACAGCGTTTCTTCCAATTAATGGGACATAACGCTACCCTGACATTTATATGGAAAACGTCAATTATAGCCCTGAATAATGAATATCATTACTGCTATTTATAAGGCAGAGAAAACGGAAAATAAAGGAACGGCATGTGTTGCGTTGTTGGCATTTTTTACCCGACGCTGTTTATTTCTTCTGGTGGCTCACCATAAATTTCTCCCTTATTTTGTGTTCCTAGAGAATATAAGCCATTTATAACTTCCCCGCATTTGCTACAGTACAAATTGTAATGACATTCGGTTTGTATTAAACCATTTACTTCAAATTTAATAAGAAATTAAAATTATACGAACTGCAATTACTTTAAATGCTCATTCCGCCTAAGGTTCAATTTTACGGAACTGCCATTTGTCAAAAACTAGTGATTTCGTTATGCTGCAGTTTTCAGACTTTGCTTCAGAATTTGAAAGAAAAATTGAAGAAACGTGTATGTCTATTACTGTATTATTAGCATTGTAGCCTCCTTTCTTCGACTACTGGAATTTATGGAAGATGTCTATTTTAAAATAATGACCTTTAACTTTAAACAGTAACCAATATGTAATACATCATACAGATAGCTGCAAGTTTAAAGACACATATTTTTAAAATTAGTGTCGGAGTATTCGTAGCTATATTACTCTGATAGTAGTGCTGTGTCCAGTTTTATGATTAAAGTTTTTGTTCCTTTGACATGTATTCTAATGCAGAAGAAACCAACATGATTCAAAAGCTGATTTAAATACACGGTAACTAAGAAGAAAGGCATTTTGCATTTAGCGTGAAGTAAAATTTATTACAATTTGGAGTATTTGCGCATTCATTTACATAAATTCAAATATCTCAGGCGTAAATAAAGTAGTACTTTTATACTCTGTACAATTACTAAGGTAGGAAATTGTAAAAAGTTCGTCATAAAACAACAAATACCAAAAACGAAACCTTCCAATTATTCCAAGAGAAAATACTAGGAAAGTCAGGCTCAAGGAGTACGACAAGGAGACTCTATATCACCAAAGCTATTTACACCTATCATAGAAGAGATGTTAAAAGAAGTAGACTGAGAGAACAGAAGCATTAGGTACTCTTGAAAGAGAATATCAAACCCTTTTACGTTTAGCTTATGATATAACCCTAATAAGTACTACCAGTGCTTACCTATGACACAGAAACTTGGGCCTTTCACAAGAACATCTTAGAACGTTTAAGGGTTACTGGCACATTTTATAAACATTACACTTCAAGACCGAATAAAAATCATTGCAATCCGGAGAAGAACAAAGACAACAGAATCTGCAAGTTGAAATGAAACTGGGCAGGTCATATTGTCAGAATACAAGACAACTACTGGAAGCGAAGCATAATCGAATGACGGCTACGAACTGAAAACGAAAGGTAGGGCACAAACTAGATCGACGGATGACTTGAAAAGGCATACAGGTCATACTTGGATATACAAGCAGGATATCGATAGAAATGAAAAGAGCTAGGTGAGGCTTACATCCTACGATGGAGGACATAACTGCGATGGTAATGATAAAACAGAGTTTTTTTAATAATCAATTTCTCCTGATATAATTTTCTACTGCAAACTCTTCTTCTGCTCCTGCTTCTTACATAGTTTAGGCCTTTGGCCTGTTCCACCATATTTTTTATTGATCCGACGACCTCTTTCTGGGTCTGCCCACAGATCTTCTTCCATCAGCTGTATATTTGTAAGCTTTCAGTGGTATTCTATTGTGGTTCATTTTTATCAAATCATGTTTCCAGTTTTGCTTCAGGTTCTGAATTTTTTCACTTATTCTAAATATCGCCCCATATTTTCATTCCTCTGCTGATCTCTTAGCCTTACGCCCGCTACTCTTCATAAAAATGTCTGCTGTTGGTATCTTAGTTTTATCAGCTGTTGTAGTCCACATCTCACATACGTGAGTTGTTACCGGTAGTGACGGCTTTGACATGGTCTGTAAAAATAATGTACGTTTCCTTGTTATACTCACGGAGTTTTTCGATGATTTGTTTAAGAGTAAAGATGTTGTTCGTACATGATCTACCCTTGCGGAACCCTGTTTGTTCCTCTGATAGTATTGCTTCTGTTATATTTCTTAATCGCTTCTTAATTATTTTTGCTTAGATCTTAGATGCACTGTTTTAGAGGCCTCTTTAGGTATTGCTATCTTGTCGGTTTCTGACCTAGCCTAAAATGAACGTACTATTATAGATCCTACTATTTGCGTCTCATTGCCTTTCAGTATTTTCACATGAACGTATTATATGATGTTATCCAGTCTGTTGTCAGTAATTTACTACTTTGTGTGCATATTATATTGTTAAATAGCATTACTTCCTTATGCAGAAGCTACCGATTCAAATGATGTTTAATTATGCTATTTTGAATGTAAACTAGAAGAAAGTTGCAGACTACATTCTAGCTCATCTAGTTCAAAGACTACCTATATTTCAGTGGAATGGAAATCATCTTCATGAGTAAACGAATATAAAAACGTTTATTGCCTATTGCAGTCCTCGACAAGATGGTCGCTACGGTTAAACGCTTCAATATCGTTCCATTAACTGGAAGAGTTCAGTAACATTCCACTAATCCTAATTCTATTGATAATTAGAACAAATAAATTATTTTACCGTTTTACAACTTTAAATGTCTTTCAAAATATATTAGTAACTTGTTGAGCTAGTTCTTGCTGTCATTTGCGAGAGTTGATATATGACGGTAATTTCTACTTCTAGTTCCTGTGGCACTTTTTCGCTGTTTCCTTTGAATAAATGTTAAAGAAACACGCGAATGGTAGCCTACAGAATGTGTATTCTTAGTGAGCATCTATGTATTTTATTCGATTGAAGGGACCCTTTGCAATATAACTTGATACATATATTAAGTGCCTACTTTTTGGAAGGAACGAAAACGCAAAGCTTTTATAACATTTGTGTTACGTGATCTGATATAACAGACGCTACTTCTATTTAATTAGTATATCTTTGATTTTAAACTTTTGCAGACTTTCACAAATTTTTGAAAACTGCTATTCTAATTTTATTAATTTTATTATACCTTTTGTAACTTAACATCAACTGAGTTATGAATTTATATTTATACGCTACAAACGAACATTGAAATACAGAACACACCATTACTGATCTATAACTATAACTGAAACGCTTCTTTTGTCGTCGAAATCTCTTCAATCCGCCAATTGTCCTTCAACTACAGATTCCGTTCCCTCGCGTATTCGCTCCGTCGTCTCTAGATATTTTCCATTTCGATCAATAGCTTTCCGATATTGTCCTTTACGGGTCTTGTCTGCTATTCTATATTTGTTTATTTCAGCCATCTGTTTCATTTCGTATAGCATAATCCGCGTGGTATACAATGTGATTCAAAAATACGATGAATTAATTATTGAAAATATTCGTAGCCTAAATTATGAGATACGACGTACCCATTAGGTTTATTGATATTTACAGATGCTATGTTGTGAATAGAATTTAACAAGAATAAACTTTTAAGCATTAATTAGGTTAATGTAGTTACACTAATTTTTTAATCAGTTTGAGTTAAATATATTATTTAAATTTGTAAATATTTGAAAATTCCCAAACATTTCCAAGAAATATATGAAAATGTGAATTCTGTAATTAATCGTTTTTGTAATAATAAGCTATTGAGTTTCACCTATTTCAAACGTAGTGTAGACAACTTAAACTTTGAATAGCTTGCTAAGTCGCAACAAAGCTTATCATGACACGATTATATTAAAGATATTTTTACTTGTAAAGTATGAAAATTGACTTATATAATTTTATAATTTTTGTAAATATGAAAATCGAATTTGTATTATATACATTTGGTATAAAATAGACGTTTTTCGTATATTCCATTTAATTTAAATTGCAGTTCACGATTAAATATAAGTGCTGTATCCCAGAAGAACTTACGGTAACCATATATAACCAAATAACTTAATAACATTGAAGAATAACGTTATGGCAATAATCAATAATCAAAGAACTTTATCGAGGCAATAAGGCGACAATTAAACACAATTGATCCTTCTCATCATATGTAATTATATCAAAGGGGTGCAGTTTGTCACTCTACTGTTAACGTTTATGTGGAATATGATCTGAGTGACTGGAAGAAGAGTATCTAAGGAATGAATATACCAATAAATGACCAATGCTTATTTATTTAAATTTTACTGGCGACGAAATTATTGCAGCACAAGCTGTGTACGATGGGGAAGCGATGGTAAAACCTTGCCAAAAGGGTTGTTTTAACCTTAAAACATGAATACAAAGCAGTGGATTCAGAAGAAACTTCCTGTCTTTTGTAATATGAACGGCTATATTAAATATGTGAACTCATACAAATATCTTATAATAAAATGAAAATGGAACATACACGATTCAGAGCAGAATTAAAAAAATTAAAGAAAATGATAATACAAAATAAAAATAGATGTAGGTAAACTGCTAGGAAAATCGGTATTTCAGAAACAGTACCGGCATATCATACGAGGCTTGTTCAACTGAAACCCATCTTTGGTCAACTTAGCCTTGAAAACAAATGCAATAATTCAATGACGTTTGTTAATGTTAGTAGGGTTTGTAAGCAACACATCAATAAGTTTCTGGCGTTTGAATTTGATTCTGACTATAAAACTTCTATTTTGAAATGGCGTTTGTTGTTGAAAATCCGTCCAAGTTCGATCAGCATGCGGTCCTACAATTTTTATGCGTTGAAGGTGTACCTGTGCAGCCACTGAAGATTTATACGTGAATGCAAGCAGTTTATGAGAGGGGACTACGGATGAGCCGCGACCAGGTGCACGGTGTACTGCATCAACAGAAAATAATATGTTATGTGTTTATTATTATTATTAAAGAAAATTGTCGCATTTCAATTAGAGACATTCCAGAAATTGTTGGTGCGAGTGTAGGATTTGTCCTTAGTATCGTTCATAATCTGGGTTACAGCAAAGTTTATTCGCAAAGGATTCCTCGTCTCTCTACTAATGAAAAAATGCTTGCGAATGGACTTATTTCTGCAACACCTTACAGACTATAGACAAAATGGTGATAACTTTCTTTTGTCAATAATTGCTGGTGACGAAACATGGTGCCATTACTACGAGCCATCCAGTAAGTTATAGTCGATGCAGTGGAAACATTCAAGTTCACCACCACCGAAGAAGTTTAAAGCACACCTTCTGCAGGCAAGGTGATGTTAACATTTTTTTCGACCATGAAGGACCCTTGTTGATAGAGTTTAAGGAACCTGAAGTAAATTCAATGCAAATCTGTACAATGAAATTTTGGACAAGCTTCATCAAGCAGTAAGACGGAAACGTGAAGGAAAACTTATGCGTGGAGTCATTTTGCTGCACGACAATGCTAGGCCTCATGTTGTTAATGTGGTAAAAGAAAATCTTCAACGAAATAAATGGAGGGTTTTAGAGCATCCAACGTATGGCCCGGATCTATCGCCTTGCGATTTCCATATTTTTGGACCGCTGAAAAAGGCGTTAAGAGATAAGCATTTCGAGCGTGAAGTACAGATGGCCTTGGAAGACTTCTTCAATCAGCAATCGCAAGAACTCTATGAGTAGGGTATACGTCGCTTAGTAGAACAATGGGATAGGAGCCTTAACTGTGACTGTAATTATTTCTAATTAAACTGTTGAATAAATTTTTTATAAAATTTGGGACTCGATTGAACACACCTCATATTACCAACAAAAAAGTTAGAGTTAGAAGAAGGAAACATTTATTAGTAGAACTGGAATCTGAGAATGATTCAATGACTTCTTACGAATGAACAACAACAGACGGGCAATGTAAATGTAGAGATGGATTACTGTGGGTAACCGGAAGAGATTTACACCAAAACTATCGTGACAGGAAGGTATTAAAAGGATAATGGAATTGATAGATCTCATACTAGAGAATGCACGGAATAGAAGAGAAATGTATGCTATATTTAGTTTGAGGAACGTTCGTTTTTAGAGCCTAACAGTACCTAATCTCAAGAATTTTCTTCTTCAATTTTCCTTTGTATCGAGATTATATTGCTTATATATCCCTGTAGAAGCGTTAATCACGTTCATTATTTATAGGTCCAGGATTTTGTGTTAGTGCAAATCGAAAAAAAATATCTATAGGGATATATTGCATCCCAAGACTCTATAGTTTGCAAGAAGTTTCCTAACCAGTTCTTTGTAGTGCACGCCTGCGTACTTCCCAGAAAGTTTCTCTTTTGACTCTTTTTGAAATGATCTTCAGCCTCATTCAAGTGTCGGTCAAACCCTAGATCGTTCATAAGCTTCCTAATTCGTGGCCCAACATATACCTCTTCTTTAATTTTTCCAACAATTACTCATCAAGAACTAAATCATAAACTAGAAAAAAATTTGCCCAAATAATTTACTAAACTTCTGAAATCTTACATCACAAACAGACTATTCAGGATCAAGCAAGAAGAGAAATACTCCGACTTATACGAAATTAAGGCAGGGGTACTACAAGGCAGTGTACTAGGGCCAATATTATACCTATTGGACACCAACGACATCCCGTCAACCAATGAGATAACAATAGCCACGTTTGCTGATGACACTGCAATACTAGCGGTAGGCGAAGGAACTGAAGAAACGGCAGAAACATTACAACAAGCCACAAACCAAGTGAGCAGATGCACAGAACGGTGAAGAATAGAACTAAACAAAAACAAGTCAGTGCATATCAACTTCATGAACAAGAAGGATGGTTATGTGTCAGTGACACTCAATAACAGCATCATATCCCATGCAAATACATCTAAGTATCTTAGAATGAACTTGCATGCCAAACTACGATGGAAAGAGCATAGAAAGAAGGAAAGAGAGGAACTAAATATAAAATATACGAAAATGTATTGGCTGTTAGGAAGAAACCAGTATGAAAATACGGCTGTCAAATAACATCAAACAAATTCAAAATTTCCATAACAAAGTACTGTTGAATATCGTAGATGCTCGCTAGAAACAGTGATATCCACAAATATCTAGGGGTAAAAACCGTGACGGAGGAAATAAAGGCCCAAAAGCATGACACCAAGCTTCATCACCACGTCGAGGTAATCCAACTCCTCGACAATATATCTAATGAGCAGGTTCAAGAGGAGCAAACCATTTGAGTTAGTGTAAAAAGACGTGAAAGTGTTGGTAGTGAAAAATAAGAGCAAAAGTGAAATGGTAACATACTAAAAAAGTGTTGCAAGACAGAACTGAGAGGACACCAGTGGGCAAATGCTTAACATAACCAATTACTTAATTTAAGTTAGATAAAAATTACTAGTTAGCCTTTCAGGCTAGTTGCAATGTGACACCTTATAATTAAAAAAAAAACAAAAACTTTGTGGTGTTATTACCGATAATTTTATGAAAAGTATGCTTAGTTTATCTTGATGACCCTAGCAAATTCTACTTGCGCGCAAGTAAGTTAAATAAATTTCACTTTACATACAACAGGAATAAAAATCAGCCGAAATCAGAATCTGTGTAAAATATTGATATGATTGAAAACAGAAATCCAAATAAAACTGTGCAACTTCACATTGCCAATTAATTCTTTAATTGAGACATTGGATTGCTATTTCTGATAAAATGAGAAAATTCACAATTTAATTAGAACGATCGTTACTTTATTTTCAGAAGCGTAGAAATTATTATTGTACATTCCCGTCAATTATTTAAAAAATCAAGGATTGTCAGCAGTCTAGCGACACGCAGTAATGATTGGATGGATACCTTTGAACTGCAGAATTTTTTTAACGAGCAAGTTGAAAATTGACATATCGAACGCGCTCAATATGGGTTACGTGCAATAAACGTTGACATCCCTCCATACAAACTATTGTCGACACGTGTGTCATTAAAAAGGCATTGGTAACGGCAACTTCGATGCGTTGTCATGCGAGCATTGGTAATAGATGAGTTCTCCTTCCTGTATGCTTTTCGACACACGTCCCTTCCGGTAAACATTCTTGTTTGTAATACTGGAATTACATTGGGATTCCGGCGATCTGTGAAGCAAAGAGCAAAATGTGAACGATTTATTTAAAATGCGAATATAAAAGATTTATGCTACACCTTATCATTCGTGTTGATATATATTTGTGCGAACTCATATTGCAGGTATATGATATGTCGCTTACGTGTAGTAACCTTTGAGGATTTGCATTTCCAGGGGGTAGTTTTGCTGCGGTTGTTGTCGTTGCTTTGCAAAACATGAAGCAATTAGCAACAATACAGGATACTACTCTAACTAAACTACAATTCTGAGGCACAAAGCCTGTAAATACCAGTTTAGTGAAACAGTAATAAGCTCCTAACATCCTGAAAATTTCATAACACGCTTCAGTTTTAAAGCTCTGCATGGACCAATCTTAAAATCCACTGACCTCCATCTATGAATCTACACTTCTATTGTGTAGTGGATAAAGCTATACAGTGTGTCCCAAAACGAAACGGCAAAATTTCAAGTATTAATGGCAGAACTTATTTAGAGTCGAAAAGTCCATATAAACATATGTCCCAAACGTAACCGTTAATGAGTTACTGTTTATTTCATAATTTGTGTGGCTAAAATTTTAGTTCAACGGATTTCTGAAATACTGATCAAGTTGCCATGATCGCGTCTTTTGTTTGGCAACATTTGAACATGGTTTTTAAAAAATTATTTTTTTTAACTTTTCAGTTTATTACTGTGATACTGAAGTTATTGGTTTCTTCTTTGTATTCTTATTCCCATCGTAATTCACAATTAATTCAAAATGACAATGTCATTTTCAAATGAAGAATATGCAGATATTCATTATTTTTACGGGCTGTGTGATGGAACTGCTTTGGCAGCACAACAAGCATATCGTAGAAGATAACCCAACAGAAGACTGCCTACGTGTGCAGTTTTCTTTAATTCACGTCGTCAGCTGAGGGAACATGGCACTTTCAATGCAAGATATTCAGTCGGCCAAGGAGTTGTCTGTACAACCATAAACGATGATGAACAAGTTGTTGATTTATTACGAAAAGATCGGTCTTTAAGCGTGCGAAGAATTGCATTACGTACTGGAATATGTAAAAAACAGGTTTAGAGAATAACAACAAGTGCACGCTTACATCAATATCATCATCAAAGAGTTCAAACTCTAGGTAATAATTCTGAAGCTCGTTTAAGATTTTGTAATTGCGTACAAAATAATCAAATCCTGCCGGATATTTTATGGACCCATGACGATATGATATCAATAATTATCATAATTTTCATGAATGGGCTGCAGAAAATTCTCATTTAAGAAGACGCTCGTATTTTCGACATAGATTTAGTGTTAATATAATAGCTGGTATTCTTAAAGATCGTCTGAATGGATCATTTGAACTGCCACACCGTTTGAATGATGCGAATTACGAATATTTTCTAGAACACTCTTTACCCTTATTACTGGAAAATGTGCCATTAAGTATTATACGTGCAATGGGGCTCCAGCACATCAATGTCTTCGTGTTAGAACTTGGTTAACGCACATTTTTCGGGTAGATAGATTGGAGTAGGAGGACCCGTAGTATGGCCACCGCGTTCGTCGAACCTGACTCCATTAGAGTTTTATTTTTGGGGTCACATGAAATAGATTATTTATGCAACTGAAGTGCACACGGCAGAAGAATTACGCCAAAGAATATAGCAGGCTGTAGATATTATTAGGAATAACTCAGCAACCATATTAAAAACGCAGCTTATTTCTTCTGCGACGTGCGACTTTGTGTATCGAACACAATGGAGATAATTTTGAACATTTATGGTAAATAAAATAATAAAAATGTATTAAAAAAGGGTTAGTTTCATAAAATCCGTTGAAATCAAATTTCAGCCACATAAATTATGAAATAAACAATAACTCGTTAACGGTTACATTTAGGACATATGTTAATATGAACTTTTCGACTCTAAATAAGTTCTGAAATTCATCCTTGAAATATTACTGGTGCGTTTTGGGCCACCCTGCATATGAATTTCCGTAAGCATAATTTTACCTTCACTAAAATAGTCGTCCTAGAATAATAAACTGTAAACAGGTGATAATATTTAGGTAAACCATTAGATATAACATGTGGGCCGGTTAAGTTTGTTTAGTACCCATCCAGATTTATCTTATGGTTTGAGTCTAACCTTTGCTCGAAATAGATGTTTTTGGATCTACAGTCCGTACAAAGCTCTGTAAATTTTCCTGCTCATTATTGTTAGTGAGGCCGATACTAGGCTGATAAATGTCCTTGAATAGCTTTGGAAACTCATTTCTATAAGTACGATATAGGATGGACTACATAATTTTAAGCCCCTGGGAAATTAACGCTGCAACTAAACATACAAATGACCCAGAAGCTCTGAGAAATATTGTTAGTACAATATGTAATATAGTTAGATCAAGTTAATTAGCATGATACGTTTAAGGTCATTATTTGTTTAATAATTGTATGTTTAACTTAATGATAAGCTTACATGCAAAACTTTATTACTTAATATTTTTATACATATTAAATAATTGTTTTAATGGACAGTTAATTATATTCGAGGAAAAGGCTATGAAATTGATAATTAACCTACATTAATGATCTACCGTGTAAACATTTGACAACATTAATGTATACAGCTATGTTATTTGGACGAAATTATTAAAATAAGTCTTTGCTGTCAAACAGTAATACCAAAATTACGAGATTCATTCGGAAATCAAACGCCGATCGGCCATAAATAGTCCATTTCATAGACTTACCTGCTACCGGATTTATGCAATACTGTACGTACTTAAACATCGACTAGCCCATTCGCTGATAGATTTTACTTAAAATACATGCTGCCTAGTACCGTAGGCAGTTTTATTAATCTTCAATATTTGGTCAATTTACTGTAGAACTAATTCCGCGATCATCTAAATTATCAAATATAACTTCAACTGGCAAAGATATACTACCAAGATGAAACTAAGTATTATTACCTTACATATATTGTGATTCAACTTAAAATGCTTGTAACGATTTCCGCGCCTAAAAGAAGGAAACCCTTTGTACATATTTAGTTATTCACATGCTTATAGGACGTTTTAATATTTCGAAGTTACATTTCTGTCTAGTCAACGCTGTGCGTATTGGAGTTTCAAAAGTTGGGGGGAAGGAGATTCTAAAAGACAGTTTTCCGTAATTAGGTCAGTGGGTCGAGTATTGTCGGTCTTACCGGATGTATATTGTGAATAATGAGCTATTTCTTTTAAATCCTCTATCGATTAGGAATTTGTTTTCCCCTTTGAGAGTCACTACACACACAAGCTTTTCCCATAGTTGAAGGGAAGCAAATCTCCAGGAATTTATTTTCAGTATAGAATTTACTTCGGTAAAGAATATTTTGATTGGTGTTATGGCGGTGTACATCAACTGGCAAAATTCGTGCGGCTGGACGTCCTGAAATTAACGCGACACAGTAGAAAAATTCTACATTCATACGTATTGTTCAAATTGATACGCTGTCATTGACGAGTAACCTTGGGAAGGTTTACCCGAACCGAGTGAACGCCTGGGGCTACAGATAAGAAGTCTGGTGTACGGTCGAGCTGCTTGCCGCCACATCTTGAACAAGGGAAGTGCATTTAAATCGTACATTTTAAAATTTGTATAACCTTGCTTGTTGTTTACGATTTCATTATCGTTATTTAAGAATTAATTTAGTAATTGATTTGGGGTCACAGAATTGTGTCATTGGGGCTTTAATTGGGAATTTGTGTAGATATGAACTCCTATTGTAATATTCCATTTATTAGGGGGAACCATTTGACGTAAAACACATATACAGGGTACTCGGATAGTGGGTTGATATTGCGTTTGTAAGAGTTCACAGCTTGCATATTTTTTGATCGTTTTGATCACGTATGAATTCGTTACTCGGAGGCCTCCTACGTTACGGATTGCGCTAACAATTACTGGTACCTTATTCGAGTAGCGCAATAAAGGTCCGAAAAATTGTTTGAGTGTCGCCCAATTTAAGTTTAGTTATATTCAGTTCCAGGAACGTAAAATTGGGACTGCTAATTTATTTTAATTTATTTTTCTTGTATAGACATATAAGAATTGTGGGTTGTTTTTTTATGAAGTAAAAGGAGATTTGGTTGCAACTTGTCTTTTATTTTACTACGAATTATATGGAATTAAGTTTACATGAAGGACAGATAGTAGATATAAAGGTAGGTGATTATTTATCTTGGGATCCGACTTCCCAGTTACCACCTCGGACGATGTTAGTAAATTATAAGTCGGTGGCGTCTATAAATTAATTGTTGGAACCTACTCCTTCTTCGATTGGGTTTCCGGGATGCTAACATTTGTTAAATTGTTAATTTTCTACGTAAGCAGTGGCATAGTTACGAGGTTGTTTTGTACTTCTACTAATTTTCGTATGTAGTAAAGATTAAAAGCGTGACATGCTTTCTGCTCAAGCTTACAATTGTTTGTTCGGTTTGTATGAGTTAGCCATCAACGATTCCCTAATTATGATATTCATGATATACGTCTAATGATCATTTCTAGGAGTATAAATACTCAATGGGGTTAATTATTTTTACTGGCTTGTAGCAAATAGTTGGTGCCGTGTAACGTACGTATTTATTTTTGTTTGCCATTGTCAAATCGTAAATTAAAGTATGGCAATCTTGGAACGAAGCATTATTAATTATTATGCTTGGAATGTGGAAAACGCAGTTCAACACGCTGAAAAAATACTTCAAGAGTGGAATGAACGTGAACGTGTGATTGAAGAAATAAATCCAATTGTAATTTTTTTCGATTGGATTAAGACTTCAATTATACTTTTAATAGCGATAATTATGATACATAACAGTTTATTAACCTGATTTATTAAAAATTTCATATTGTAATTTAATATTCTTATTATTGAAACATTTCTTTTACCTGTACACGAATTCGTAACAGATGGTCAGTAATACTAAATTCGAGAAACAAATATTTCTTCTAAAATTGAGTTTTAAACGTGTTTGCAAATAAAATGTAGTTAAAACGTGCTCTGTTCGAATTTACAAGTGTTCTGGTGTATTTCAGACACGCTAATAGTCGTCTGTCTCGCTTCTATATATTATTTAAACATCAATTAAATATAACCAGTACTTGAATGTCGAAGAAATTAATATGCGCTAATCCGATAGCTAGGTAAACCCCTGAGACGCCTAGCTACCCTCCTAATCTGGTTCTCTACATAGTCACCATTCGCATTAAAACACTTATCATACCATGGTACAAATTTTTGTATACCTTCGTCATAGAAGGGTGCAGCAACGCACATGTGACAAAAACCAATATTGTAGCACCGACTTGAGATTGTTACCCCGGCAGTTTAGAAAAAATTCTTAAGCTAGAGGTAAAAGCCAAATCGCTAAATCGGAACTGAGTGAAAGATTAGAATTTTTTCTTTGGAGAACTTGCATGCTTCCACTACATTGATTGTTGCCTAGTTATAATATTTGTGTACGCAATACAAGTCTCGTAGCCAGTCACAATCTGATTCAGGTTTTCATTGACATCAGTTTCGTGACGAAGCAGGACGTCAGTGCAGAAGCTATTCGCTGGCTTTCTAAAAATCCACCAACATCTTTGGCAAATGTATGGTGTTGTAACCTGCTCGTGACAATTTCAGACAGTATCGTACGTGATATTTGAAGAAAAGAAATAGTGAAATGCCCACCCTGCCGAATTTACTTGTTCACTTTTTCTACGAGATCGTGGTTGACAACAGGAGGTCTCCCACTTGGTGCCTCATCATGCACGTTTGTTCGGCCATCCCTGAAATTTCTACACTATTGTTTGGCTTTTCATTTACTCATGATGCCTGCACCATAAATCTCGCATACTTGACGGTAAAGTTCAGAAGAAGAAGACAGAATCGCAGTAAAGTGACCTGTGGCAAACTCGTCAACCACTAAAGCACCCCACAATCATCAAATTGATGTGTCTTATTCCGCAGGAATATTTAAACGGCCCTTACTTTCCGAATAAATTCTATAAAGAGCACTTCAATTGAAATGGACACTTTTAACACTTACGGGGTAGCTATAAAAAATTACATTATCGATTTGTGACTTTTCAAAACTGGCTCTGTATTCCAGATATTATGTAAAACCGAGTTGTCTTAAAAATGTAGATACTTTATGGTATTTGGGTTAAGGGCTTGAGATAGTCTCAGAACATTAAAATAATATAAAAAAGTAGAGAATAGCATAACCTTCACAGGGTCTCGTTACTCTTCTGTCTTTCGTAGATATATTTACTCATTTTCAGATGCACATTCGTAAATTTGATATTATGTTGATGTATCGTGTGAATTCTAAGAGTTTAACCCGATTAATCATAAATAGCTGTAATAATTGTTAATTTCATTTATAATTTTGCAATCAAATAATTTAAATGCTAAAAAGAGTTAGCATACAGAAACCAAGGCCACTTTCCCGTAACTGGTTCTCTCTAGGGACGTCAATTAAATTACTGGCATACATGTAAATTTCCATGGTTAGTTTGAATACCAAATTTCAGTTAAATCGGTGAAGGGTTTACTTAAATATTCTCAAAAAGCTAGTTTTAAGTGCATTTTCAAGGCGTCAGTAAAGGTTTGTTGGTTAAATTTTGTGCAGATAGTATTATAATATCAAACTATAGAATATGTGTTATTTCCGTTCCGTGTACGCGTTACGAAAGTTCCGGCTTTTTACCGTCGCACCGTTTTTGTAGCGACAATTTCGAAGGGAGCTTAAAAAACTTACGTTTTAAGCTGAATGATTCTACAGGTTTTACCTTCCTTAAAAACTACAGTAATTTGTATTGTAACAATTGCTTTACTTACGAGAGGTTTAAAATAGAGTATATTTTCGGCCTAAAATATCTCCAGGCGAAGGTCGAGAAAGAAATCAATGACGGTCATACGGGAAATTATTTCAAAGTTCCGATGAAAATTCTGTCCCAAGAGCTATAGCAAACGAAAACAATCAAAATTTGCTGAAATATTTATCAAATTATTTATAATAAACATACAGGACGATTCTAAACATGTGCGAAAAGCTTTAACCACGTAGCTAGCGTAACCAGGAGAGGCTATTAAATAGCCTTAAATTAGGATTACATTTTAATCCTTAAATCACGTGGTATTTTTTTAAATTGAAATGCAAATAACTGTTTTGTTTCTTGTTCAATATTGAAGAACATTGTTATTTTGGAAAGCTAATACTCCAAGCTGAATTTCTATTTAAGCAAATATATAATTTTAACCTGATCTTGAAACAAAAATATATTGTAAATAACAAGGACAAGTAACACAAAACACAAAAATGTTCTAGTTAGAACCTTCTTCTATATAAATGGGATGGAGTGATGGACCACAACAACCCCCGACAGATATCGAATCGAATAGATGCAGTCGAGGTGTGTTGGGGAAGTATGATGCTCATAGTATGGACTGATAGCAACGAACATATCAATTTTGTACGAACTTGGTATCTCGGACCGACTGTCCACCATTTGTCGTAAATGTATCCTTCAATACTGCAGTCACCTTACCCGTAGAGACCAAAGCAACCTACAAAAATTAATTATTCAACGCAAGATAGAAGCGAAAAGACCAATAGGCAGATCCCCACCACGATGGCTTGACCAAATAAGGGATATTCGTACTACAGGACAACCGCTGCAAACTAACTCCGGGAGCAGAAGTTCGGCAACTATGGAAATCCATAGTTCATCGATGTACATACCTTTAATATCACGTTTTTCAGACATGAAAATGCGACGAAGGAAGAAGTCAAAAATTCAGATAATTAATTTTCAAATTCTCCATATCTTCCATGATTATAAATGTCACCATCGTTAGCTGATATTTTATTGATTGACCAGAAATGTGTGCACATTTCTCGAAAAGCTATTGAAACAATAATAAGTATAAGCAAATATTGTACAAATGTTATTTTTCGACAGTGCCTATGAAAACACTTTCAAGAAGATTTCATCCCGTAAAATTTACTTACGAAATAATGCATTACTGTCACCGACTTAACAATGTCGTAGATGTGGTTTGGGACATTTAGGTTTATATTCTATAATTACTCCTCCTCCTCCTCTCAGCTCTTGCCCGTCCGCTCCTGAACGCAAGCCTCTTCCATTGCTTTCCATATCCTCCTGTTTTGCAGCTTTTACATCTAGTTTCTACCCATTATTTTCTTAATATCGTCTATCCATCTTATAGGTGGTCTTCCTAGGCTTTTCAATGTTTGCCTTGGTTTTCTTCTGACTAGTCTTAACATCAAGGGGTCTGTCTCCTCTCTGGCAACGTGTCCATCCCACTACCATTTGAGTTGGGCTACTGGGTGGATGATATCAAAAATTTTTTGTCTTCGGCTAATTTCTATATTTTTCACCCTGTTTCGTAGACTAATATCTAGCATTGCATGGTATAGCATGTGCCATGGTTCTCTGTGCTAGTCTCAGTTTTTTCCGGGTTTTTCTGCGTAACAGCCATTGTATCCGACCCATACGTTTTACAAGATGTTTGTGCACTAAATGGTTTGCTAAAATAAATATTCTAAAATGAAATGTTTAATTGCATAACTTTTGGAAGCTCTACAAAGTGAAAATTTGTATACATGATATTTTCCCTAACATATTCAGGAATTTTATGGTAAAATCGCCGACATGGGCACTTACTCTATCCAAGAAAATAAAATATGGATTTCGAGTAAAACATCAGATGCATGGCAAAATAACAATACACACACACATACACACAGCAAATCGGAGATGTACAAAAATGTATTATATCCAACATACATATGAATGAGTCAGTAAACAATCTACAGAGCGATTCATTAACATAGTTAAGTAATTAGATGAATGCAAAACTCCAGAAATGTAGAATGTGTTCTGTTACAAATAATTGTCTTATTCTTCTTATCTTGCCAGTGATAGATATTTTTGTTAAACACGTAGCTTACATTTGCTTACAGCTAATTTATGCTCTTCCGGGACCCGGCAACACTTATACAGAATTGATAAAGTATGGCGGGCAGGCACTAAGAGAAAGACTATGCCACCTAGTTAACAACTGTAAAAAAGAGGGGATAGAGGCGAAGGGACTCACCTAGCCTTCATAGATTTAGAGAAGGCGTACGACTCTATCCCGAGGGCAAGATTATGGGCGGCCCTAATAAAACTTAATGTTGACCAAC
Organism: Limonius californicus; assembly: GCA_014611495.1. NCBI lineage: Eukaryota > Metazoa > Arthropoda > Insecta > Coleoptera > Elateridae > Limonius > Limonius californicus. The sequence goes on from JABXWE010022912.1 coordinate 25,674, forward strand.
ATCTAATAAACATTATTAAAGAAATGTACAGAGGGAGCAAGACATTTGTTATAAAAGATGAATATCTATCCAACCCAATTGCAACATCTAAAGGACTACGTCAGGGCTGCAGTTTACCCCCCTTCTTTTCAACTTGTACGTAGAATGTGCGTTGGAAGATTGGAAAAGGAGAATTCGTGGAATGGGAATTCCAATTAACGACCAATGTCTATATACGCTAAACTTCTCAGACGACCAAATTGTAATGGCCCAAAATGCCTACGACCTTGAATTTATGCTTCAACGACTATACAGAACATATGAAGAATGGGGCCTAAAAGTAAATATTAATAAAACAGAGTACTTAGATACCGAAATCAAACAAGTTGACAAATATAAATATCTAGGTGTCACTATAACTACAGATGGATTTGGATCTGCGGAAATTAAAAGTAGAATGGAGCAAAGTAAGCGAATAATAGGATGTTTAAACTCGGTCTGGTGGGACAAACATATTAACAATAATACGAAGAAACACATTGGAAAAGCATTGGTAGAGTCGGTACTGTGTTATGGATCTGAAATATGGACAATAAATACAGAACACTAACGAAGAAATAAGAAGAAAAATGAAGGCACAAGAAACCGTAATAGACAGAATCGAACTAAGAAGCCTGAAATGGTTTGGACACCTAATGAGAATGGCAGACAGCAGATACAGCAGATGGCCCTGGCGAATTTTCAGATGGACGCCACCGGGAAAACGACAAAAAGGAAGACCCAGACGGTCGTGGAACGAAGGAATACGAGCAGCAATGGAGTCACGAGGATTAACCGCCGAAGATGCGGCTGATAGAGATGTGTGGCGAATTGGCACGGGAAGGCGACGACTAGCTGTATAATACCGTATATATACGTTTTGTAGCTTTATTTAAGTAGACTTTTCTATAGTTTCCTCCAGTGGTTTGTTTTTAGTTTTTTTATTACCAGGTTCCATCTTCCCACCACCTCCATTCCCTAGTCATGTCCATACCATACAATTCAGTTATTTTCTTCGACTTCCATTATATAGTAGTTTAGTTTCATAATTCCCCTATTCGGGGTATTTCTTCCGTTTTCCTTTCTGAAGACCTGCGTCGTTGCTTTCTATTATATTGAGTAGCTTTTAAATAAAATTATCAAACTAACCGTGGAATCTCATCAAGCTATCAGATTTCTAAAGTACTTAGAAATTCTCACGTTACACCAGCACGTCTGTACATTGACCTTGCTATAAGTTAATAGAAGTCATACTCTGTCAGGTAATCAGTACTATTTGTATAAACTAAATCAATACAATAAAATCAGCTTCCTTAGCTTTATTAGCTGTATAATTAATTAATTATAATTTAACGCTATTTTTATAAATTCTTAAAAGATTAATATAATCTATGATCCATCAAGGTTCAATTCACATTTCTAAAATTTTAGAGTAATAATTCAGTTTATTTTCTTCAATAGGAAATAAATAATATGAATATCATTAAAAATAAAAGCAAGATTGGTTGTAATCCCGGTCTTACAATATGAAACTTTACGAACGACTACGCTGTTGTTTACTTCTTTTCGTCGGCTTAAAAGAGTTTCTCTCCTCCAAGGGCGAGTTCGTTCAAAGGATAAAGATGAGCAATTCGGTGAAATACTAAAAGCACCTTTTCATTTAACACGTCTAATTGTTTTCATTTTGAAATAACGATTTAATAAAGTTCCTGTTGAAGCCATCGTAAATTTTAAAATATTTTAATTTCACCGATAATTTAACATTGCCCCGAGGATGCAACAAGTTAATTTAATTTGCAGAACACTCTTGTTTCCTTTCTAAGCAGAGAATTTCAACACAGAGACTACCTGTATTGATCCATTCACAAGCGCTTGCTTTTCAGACCTTCAAAATTTGAGCCACGCAAATGTAGCTGTGACTTTTAAGCAATAAACTTAGGTTTATACCATAACACGCGCAAAATATTGTGATTGCATTTTGCTGTTTTAATATAAGCACAAAAAGGAAAATGTGTAATAAAAACGCATGGAACAGTAATATGCGTTAACATAGTCCTGCTTTGAAATAAGTTTATTATTTTCGACATAAGAAGCGTCGTTAAACTAAGTAACGTAGAAATTATAAACGTAAACCAGTAACCTAGACGTTGTTCAGCTAAAGCCCATTTTTAATTAAACCGAACGATGTTTATGGGTTGCGTCAATTAATAGAAAAATAACTATGTATGCTTCGTTCCATTCTGATATATTTACACCATAAAAAACTTAGTGGAAAGTACAAAAAATAAACAAGAACGATAAAACTTATCGTTTTATGATAATTATTGGTTATTGGAAGGTCACATCATGCGTAACAATTTGCTTCAGATAATTGAATGAGGTTATTTTACAGTTATATTTAAAAACTATTGAATCGATTCGGATAAGGGGATTCTTTTCATTGGGGCTTTCCCGAGTACTACAGATATATTTTTATTTTGGCATATGACTTGTTTGTTAACTAAATTAGAAGATTTATTTTCCGGATTGTTATAATAAAAATATATACAATTTAAAAGGTTTCTAAAGGTTTCAAAATAGGCTACAATTAGCGTTTTCACCATAACTATATTAATAAGCGACTTTTGCGCTTACGGTCTTTAATAACTAGTATACGAGATTGGAATAAGGCGAGAAAATTATGAAAACGTAAGAACTTGCGGTAAAAATTTCCAAAGGTAGTGGAAAAATACTGTAAAGTCAATCTACTTCCCACAATTAATTTAGTTCAACTAACATACATTAAAAATGTAATGCACACAACCCAAATCTTTAAATTCATCTCATTTTCACATATTCAAAACAATGGCCAACTTTCTTACCTATTTATCTTATTGTACAGTAAACGTATTGTCTTCCACTTTGGCAAAGAGAACAAAGTCTGTTGATGACAGATGGATAAGGTGGAAGATTATTTTCAAAACACACAAAATGACCTCAAAATCAGTGCAGAAAGGGCAGATGCATTATATGTAAGAAAATCCAACTACACTTTTCTCGAAATTACAGTCATGCCCAGCCACAACCTCTTTATTACTTCACCGCAGAATGCAGTTTATTGTACATATTCTTTATTAATCGCACTCTATCGAAAAAACCTATCACCAGTGACAATGTAGTTAACAAAATGTAACTGTCCCGACAAGTCTGAACAAGATCTGTGAACGATGCAATTCCTCTTGTTTTTGATCATCTGCGAAGGGACGAATTTTGCACAGATTTTTTTCTTTCCCAAATTTTTATTTACAATTTGTTGAATGGTTTCATTATTGATGTTAAAGTCATCTGCCATCATTCAGAGTGATATTCGCAAACTTTTGCCGTTTCAGGAATTCTTGCGATCGCGTCTGCATAATGTATCGACCGACACTCGGTTCTAGCGTCACATTGAACATCTTCACGTCCTTCCTTGAAACGTTTAAAACGTTTAAATATACTACTACAACTTAAGGTGTTTTAATCTTACACAGTTTTCAACGTCTCGTAAGTATTGTTGGAGATTTCCATAATTTTCAGCTAAAATGAATATTCACTCGTTGATATACGAGAGTTTGAGGAATTTTTGCGATAGCATCAGCTTTTCGAGATATCGACGGATCCCCGGCATTGGCGTCACATTGAACATCCTAACGTCTATCTTTGAAACGTTTAAACCGTTCAAATACACTACCACAACTTAAGGAGTTTTCACTTTACACCGTTTTCAACGTCTTATAAGTATTTTTGGAGTTTTCCATAATTTTCAGCAAACATTAATATTCACTCGTTGATCTATGACAGTTTGGAATTTATGCAACCGCATGTGCTTTCCGAGATATCGACGGGCGCCCGGTTCTAACGTCACGTTGAACATCTTCACGTCCTTCCTTGAAACGTTTAAACCGTTCAAATACACTACTACAACATAAGGTGTTTTAATCTTACACAGTTTTCAACGTCTCGTAAGTATTGTTGGAGTTTTCCATAATTTTCAGCTAAAATTAATATTCACTCGTTGATATATGAGAGTTTGAGGAGTTTTTGCGACAGCATCAGCTTTGCGAAATATCGGCGGATCCCCGGTATTGGCGTCACATTGAACATCCTCACCTCCATCTCTGAAACGTTTAAACCGTTCAAATACACTAATACAACTTAAAGTGTATTCACCTTACAGAGTTTTCATAAGTTCTGTTCGGTTTGTCCTTAACTGTCGATAAAAATTAATATTCATTCGTTGCTCTATGACGGCTGACAGAAACACTATGTATCAAGTCAGCGCTGTTTAGAAAACTGTGAACAATTATACGCTGTTTTATTTCTGTTTTGATTACACATAACGCTAGTGTTACTCCGTAAATCCGGGAATTAAATTAACAAACTTTATATAAGTATATGATGTTTTCTTTGTTATAAGTTTGCCATGATTATTTCTGATTGGGTTTGTATACAACATTTATTTTGTATTCAACAAGGTATACCAGAGAATCTACAAGCTCTTTGTATCTTGAAAACTAAAAAGCGAGAGCTTTTGAAACGGTATTGTAAGAGCTATCCCTGATTTTATTTTCAATGCCTACATTCGTAGTTAAAAATTCTACACAAAAGTCTTTAAATTATTGTTATTACAATAGATAACCAGGTTCCCTCCAATATTGCAAACTTCACAATTGTTATGTCCAAAATTAGAAAAGTCAGGCATTTTTTAAACAGTATTATAAGTCTCGTGATATTTACTTCTCTCCTAATCTGGTGGTCGTTATCTTCAAAATTAAAAATTCTAGAATTTTATATAGTGTTATAAATAAGTCTCGTGGTTTTGACGGCTTTTCAAGATGATATTTTGGGGATTTGATGAGATATAAACTTTACGTTTTTTTCCCTTTGGCACCCTACTGAGCGTTTTCCGGTTGAGCACATTTCGTGCTACAGAACAGACCTAGCATGACCCACCCTTCAAAATCCCCCATGCCGCAATTATAATTAAGACACCACAAACACCCTCGGAAAGCACTATGCTCTGGGATCGAACGTTGGCACAATAACCCCGAAACCTAGCACTCCGGCCATTACTCTAAAATTTTCTTTAATATTAATATAAGTCGTTTGGATTCTATTTCTCTCTAACTCTTAAGGTTAGTATGTTTGATAAGAAAAATTTTTCATATTTTATATATTATAATAAGTATGTCGTCTATTATTTCTACGGTAAGCCAGTGGCTGTTAACTTCGAGCATCCTATAATAGTTTACCTTACTTACTATTTGCATCTTCAAAATTAGAAGAGCTCGAGATTTTTATGTAATATTATAAATCTGTTGGATTTTACTTTATTTCGAAGCTCACCATTTGTATCTTGAAAATTTATAGAGTTACAGACTCTTATATTATATTACAATTAATCCTTTGGTTTATTTTATTCGATAGTACTTTATTTAATATTAGAATTCAAAACATTCTTTGAAATGGTAGCCGTGAGAGCAATAAAAACTGAACTCGAAGATACTCTTGGAATTTTAAAGACCTTTCGTAGACTAATCTGTAATAATAAAGATGTAAATATTACATACACTAATAATTGACAGTTTACATTTCAAAATTTATTAGGTTATTTATTATATTAATTGATTACCGTTAACAGCGGAATATAACATTTTTTATTAAAATGTTATTTTCATAATGGTACATATAATGAAATTTGTAATTCGCAATAGTCATTTCAAACCTGTTACACAGAATTTCAACAGCGTTACCCGAGTGAGGCTGTAAAGTTCACTTACAACAATATCAAACTGCTAAGATGATTGTGAATAATTTTGGAAGCGTTGAAAGGAAATAGAGATCAGGAAGACCTGCTAAAAAAACTGCAGAATATATTGACTATGTTAGGGGTATTATGGAAGCAACTCCTTCTAAGCCGATCAGAAAACTAAGACAAGAAATTGATTTGTTATACGAATTGTTCTCGAATATTTAAAAAAATATATTTGGGTATGTTTTCATACAAAATGTTAATGGTTCATCAACTTTTAGCGCTTGATTTCCAACCTAGGACAACTTATTATAACTGGTTGTTAAACAACATAAATAATAATGACATATTGGATTTTACTTGGTTCAGCGATGAAGCCAGGCTTTGGCTTCTCTTCAATGGGTATCTTAACAGTCAAACTATGAGAATATGGGCAACAGATAATCCGTATATGTATAGGAAACATCTTTACATTCACAAAAGATAGGTTTATGGGTCGTTATTTCAAGAAGACGAATAGTTTTTTGCAGATAATATAACTGGCGATTCTTAATTCAAATATCTTAACCCCATTTTTCAATGAACTTCAAGATGATGAAATTAGAAATGATTATTTCCAGCAGGACAATGCCACAGCACACACTGCTAATCGTGCCATACAATTTTTACAGGAATATTATGATGATTGGTTAATTAGTAGACGTTTGTTTCCACCAAGGTCACCCGATCGTACAGTTCCAGACTTTTTTCTATTCCCTTACCTAACAAACAACATTTTTAGTAATATACCACAGAATGTAGAAGAATTACAAAATGTTATTTTGCAAAAGTTAGATGAACTTACATGTATTTATGTTTAGAAATCAATGGTCAACATTTGCAACATCTTCTGTAAAATACGTTATTTACTTTCTTCTGTAAATATGTATGGAACAGTGTCATTTCAAGTAAACGTTTATTTACATAGCCCATAACTACATAGCCTCACTTCTTCGACTACAGGGACCACAGAACACTTGACACGGCAATGTAACGTTGAATATAGCTAACTGAAGTTATAGTCAAACACGGACAAAATAAAGTGTTAATTTTAAATTTCTATTAAATACATAAATACATAACCTAATAAAATTTGAAATGTAAACTGTCAATTGTTAATGTATGAAACTTAAAAATATTTAAATTTTTACATCTTTATAATTACGGATTAATCTTAGACACGGGTTTAACATTCCAAGGGTGTCTTTGACTTGGGATTTTACAAAAATGAAAACCTACAGAATTTTTTTTTATTAATATCGGTGCGTATTTACAATCTACTCGTATATTAACATAAATGAGTAATAAGCAAATCGTATGACAATGTTAGTGACTTGAAGGAAATCCATCCATTGATGTTACTCCCAAATAAAAGGATTAAACCTGATTGGGCTGAGGTATGAGTTCGTGTGGCCACTGGCGTCTCAATCTTCTTGGTGTTACTGTTTCTTGGACTAGTTGATTTACGAGGTCATTCTCATATCCCATAAGAGAGTAGTGGTAAGCAGATGCTAATCCCCAGGTCTTCATGGAGGGTTTGGTTATTGACGTACCAAGGAGCGTTTGTCATCATGCGAAGCATCTTAGACTGGAAACGCTGTAGTATTTTAGTGTTTGACGGTTTTGTGCAATCACATAGTTGGATACCAAACGTCCAAATTGGTTTCAAAATGGCTTTATACAGGGGAATTTTATTTTCTAGGGATAGCTGTGATCGCCTTCCAATTAGCGAGCTCATTTCTCTAACTTTAGGTCAACATGTTTTCTTTTAGCATTTATGTGTGACGTCCAGGTGAGTCTCTGGTCAAGGTGCATTCCTAGATATTTAACTTCTGACTTTACTGGTATGGCTGCGATATTAGTTGTGACTTGTGGACATATATTTCGCTTGTTAGTAGAGGTGACTTGGGTGGATTTGTCGTCGTGGACTGTAATTCTCCACTTGTTGTACCAGTTCTGGAGGAGATCAAGGTGATGCTGAAGGTTTTCAGATGCCTCTAATGGCACATCACTGATAGATACCACTGATGTATCGTCAGCAAAAGTAGCCACCTCGGTGTTGGCTGTAGTTGGAACGTCTGAAGTGAACACTAAATACAATAGGGGACCCAGTACGCTTCCTTGCGGTACTCCAGCAGCAATGTGTTGATAATTCGAAAATGCATTGTTTATTCTGACTTGGAAATTTCCATCACACAAGTAAGACTTCAGTAAGAGATAAATTTGACTTGGAAAGCCTGACCTAATTTTGAATAATAATCTTATATGCCATACTCTATCGAACGCTTGCTTAATATCCAAGAAAGCTGCGGTGCAAAATTTCTTGGTTTTGAATGATTCCATGATTTTTGTAACAATCAACCTACAGAATGAATATATTTAATACTTGTAATAGCAGTGTGCATTCAGAATTGTAAATGGCAGTTTGCTTTACTTACGGTACAAGAAAAAGTGTAAAAGCAGTTAAATCTTCAACAATAATAAAGACGTATTATATATATATATATATATAAATGCGACGTTTTACAGCTTTACTGCCGCTTTTCGCTTCTTAGTCGCCACATTTTACGATCTTCCCAATCTCCTTCCTGCAGATTTCTTGATCGCATAGATAGTCCCACCTTATCCTTCCAGCGCGTACGTGGTCTTCCTTTTTTCCTCTTTTGCCATGGAACCCATTCATATATTCTTCGAGGCCATCTTGTGTCGGGCATTCTTCGGAGGTGTCCGTACCAGTGCAATTGTTTTTGTTCAATTATGTCTATAATTGATTCCTGTACATCCATGCGTTCTAGAATATCTTCATTGCGTATTCTGTCCAAACGGGATACGCCACAACTCCTCCTCCAGTAATTCATTTCAAGCGATTTCAGTCTTCGTTCGCATTTCTTATTTATCGTCCATACTTCCGAACCGTACGTCGATATATTTTGCACAATAGTTTTATATAACATTCTTTTCGTTGTTTTTGTTATCTTTCTACTCCACAAGATAGGGTTTAGTAGCTGAATTGTTCTAGTTCCCTGAGCCACTTTATTTAAGACGTCCTTGTCCCTTACTCCTTCGTTTGTTATTGTGACACCTAAATATTTATATTGTGCGCAGGCTTTTATAATGCCTTTGTCTGTATGTATATCTCTGCTTTGACCACCTACTACCATATATTTTGTTTTATCTAGGTTAATTTGTAGACCCCATTTATTGAACTCTTCGATCAATTTCCGTATCATATATTGACTGTCTTCCTCATCTCCAGCGGTAATAATTTGGTCATCCGCAAAGAGTAATGTGTGTAAGATGTTGTCTCCTATAGGTATCCCCATTCCTTGACACTTTTTGGTCCAATTGTGCAATGCTTTTTCTATATATAATTTGAATAAAGTGGGCGATATGGAACACCCTTGTCTTAGACCTTTGACACAGACAAATTTTTGTGAAAGTCTATTATTCACTTTTACCCTACTCGTGTTGTTTTTGTATAGTTGTTTAACCGCGTTCACGTATACTCTCTTTATATTACTTCCTTCAAGTACTTCCCATAATTTGTTAATTGGCACACTATCATAGGCTTTTTTCATGTCTATAAATACTAAATGCATTTCCCTATTGTGTGCTATTGTCTTTTCTGAGAGTTGTGCTAAACAGAAAATATTATCAATATAGGATCTCCCTGCGCGAAAACCACTTTGTTCTTCGATTTGTTCCGTCTCCATTTCTAGTCGTGTTTTTATTATCCGTCCGTACAGTCGCCCTATAGAACTAGTTACACTTATCCCTCTATAATTATTACAGTCATTCTTATTTCCCTTTTTATGTATTGAACTTATAAATGCCTCTCTCCATTCTGAAGGGATTTCTTCTCCTTGTAGGCATTTATTGAATATTTTTCCAATTCTATTGGACAACCTCCAGGACCTGGCGATCTTCTGTTTTTCATTCCCTGTAGTGCTTTGCGGATCTCTTCGACAGTTATTTCTTTATAGTATTCATCTGTAGTATCCAAAGGTTCGTATCGTACATTCTTGTACTCGTCCCTATTCTCAGATAGAAGATCTTCGTAATACTGTTTCCAAGTGTCTATGGTTATTGGGTGTAGTATATTTCTTTCATTCATTCTTAGTTGTTTAATCATTTTCCATGCTTCATTTGACTGTGTGCTCCCTATTAGCCGGTCTACTTCGGCACATTTATCTTGCCACATTACATTCTTCAGCTTTGTCACTTCTTTTTTTACTTGTCTGTTGCACCGCTGATACTGTTTTCTGTCCCCTCTTTTCCATTCTTAAATTTTCGGCACCATTCCTTCACAGTTGGGTACGATATTATTTTGCAACATGTCGTACTGATATATTCGACTGACAGAATGTCAGTCATATATTTATTATACTAGTACACAGTAATTTCAATAAACTATCACATGCGTTAATTACAAAATGTATTTCACGCTAGTTTGGCAGAATGTTTCCTTAGTAGTTCTTCTCTTCTTCTTCTTTGCTCAGACGTTTATCCATTTCTGGATGTAGTCCTCCCCTAGACTTTTCCATGCGCCTCGATCTGCCGCTCTTCTTTTCCAGTATTTTCCAGCCGTTTCCACGATGTCATCCCTCCATCTCTCCTTAGTAGTTAATGAACCAAAAATAATATGGGTCATTAGTTAAAGTTATCATCATTCCAATGACAACAAAATAAAATACCATGTAATTCTATACAAGAATTACAAAAGAAAACAGATTTTATGGGGAAATTCGGAAGAACTATCCTGGTTTATCATATACAGGTAGTAACCACCGGCTTTTGGAACAGATAACTAACGAATGTATGTTGTTATGCATTACCATAACGACCTCTAAAATGGTAGCAAGAAACCGACTTGAACTTTAGTGCTCTACTGATTGTATATTGATTATCATTTTCAAAGAATGTGGTTTTGGCAATAATCAATTAGTAGTGCATCGTTGCCTTGTTAACATTTAAACGAAGATTGCTAGCGTAAACAAAGAAGTCTAGAAATGAAGGGCTTGCACTTCCTAGGATTCGGAGCTCAGGTTAAACTGTAGGACTCTAGGACTAAACTAGAATAAACTGTCTAAACGCTTTTTGAGATCAAAGGTCTCAAGAGAGGACGTAAAACATTATTTAATAAAATAACGCATGTATTGGTTGATTCGTTTGCTGTTATACGGTGCTTCCATGCTTTAAACTAAAATGGAAAAAGTATCGTCTTTCTTCGCTTTTATTCTAGACGAATTAGCGATTATTGGTGCTTTACAGGAGCGAATAATTAAAAGACAAGAACTGTTATAAATGTCGGACGATAACTCGTACTAAATTACAACCGCTTAATGGAGAATTTCATGGATGCTTAAAGGCTAATGAAATTTTAAATGTTATTGCACTTTTTAACTGTCTTTTCTGCGTTCAGATATGCCGTTCACAACGTTACTTAAACGTAGTTAAAGCTTTATTGTGATTATAAATCGAGAAGAAGTCAGCAGAAAAAAGATAATTCAATTTTCAACTTTCTTTTTGATGATAAAATGGGTTTTATGACAAAGCTTGTATTCACCGCTGCAGCTTTCTGGGGCACCCGTAGCGAGGATTTCAAATACAAAGACATGTAAATTGGAAGA
>JABXWE010022913.1:0-12695 GCA_014611495.1 Limonius californicus
CCCACTGTGCAAAATTAATTCTTAACAGAAAATCATTTTCAGTTAATTCTTGGTGAAGAATCATTTTGAATGGGTGAAATTTATTTTTTTTTTATTATCCTCCAGACCGAAGTATGCGATATTCCAACCAAATTTGCAATCTCCCTAGTACTGACATGAGGATTCTCAATAATGTGTAGCATTACCTGGTTTTCATTGTCGTCATTGCAAGCAGGTGGGTTTGCATGTACCGGTTTCTTATAATCCACAGTTCCCGTTTCACGCGTTCTCTCCAATAATTTAGTAAGTGTTCGATGTTCAGGGTGCCTTCTGTTTGGATATTTATTTCTGTACAAACTGGCTGCTTCATAAGGATCTTCATCTGCTTTTCCAAATATTAGGAGCATATCAATTAACTCGTCTCTCGTATAACTTAACGGCATTTTAAAAACGTATAAATTAATTTTAAATTAACAATTATAATCTTCAATAATACAATTGTTATTAACAAGCACTGACAACTAAATTGCAAGGATTGACGTTTGACTACAAGATTAAAGTTTAATTATTTCTTTTGTGTCTACCGCTACTTGATATTGGACAAAAATAACATCGAGTATAAAACATTCATGCGCTACTAGATTAAAATGTTAGTTTGCTTTTTGATAGGGAAAGAAATGAATTTTTAAGAAAAACGAAATACTATCGTAAAAAGAATGTTTTTAGGATCTCAATAATAAAAAAAATGATGGCATTCCATTAAAAAAAAAGTTGAAAGTCGCCATTTTGAAATAATTCGTCCAATTGAAAATCTGATATCACCATCGTGTAGAGAATGTCCTGAAAGATATTACTGCCAAATATTTTGAAAGTAGTACCCATAAGTACCTTAAGTTTTATAAGAAAATCAATATAAGTAACGACAAAGAGATTAAAGTAGGTAAACATGTTCACATCACTGCTAGGAAAGTTTGATGATGGGCAAAAAATGTGAAAATTAAACCAAGTCAACATATTATTTAGGTTTCATAATTACTCTTTTTCCCAAATTCTCTTTATAATATTTATCACATTTTAAAAATAGTTTTTATAAAAAGATCAGCAGGTGTTTGACAACAAAGACGAAGTGAGGTAATTGTTTATGTTTTTGTTACAGTGGTTACATTTGCAATACAAATAATGAAAAATTACAGTTGACCATGGACTTCAAATATAAATGTTTGCGAATAATTTTACACTATAAAATAATGTTGGTGTGACTAGCGACACAAAATGTAAGTTCCCGTGAGTAGTATCAGTAGCTACTCCCTTCAAAAAATATGGCCGTAGAATGACAAATAATAAACTAATCATCTCGTTAATTCCGAAATTCTCGTTATAGGTAAATGATTTTATTGAAGTAATTATACTGTTAATGAAATCGGTACTTCTACAATCTACAGCAGGAATTAATTTTTTATAATTATTATTATTCGGCATAACTTTTATCAGTGTCGTAGGACAGCGTAGGATGACGCAAGAATGTGCTAAACTGTTGCACAGGAACATGGTATAATAATTATTGCAATAATATGTTGTTTGTAAGTATCTATACAATGTGTACATATATCACAGTAAATATAAGTGGAAGTTGTAATGGTGGAATGGCAATTTTAGACTGTCTTCATTTTTGGTGTGCAGAGGCAGTACAAAATGCGATTTAGAAAATCGTAGCCGATTATTAGTTTGGTTTTATTTTAAAAGACAAATATGAAGAACCGCTCAACCTCACATTCCCCTGGACCTAAAAGGGGCTCGGCATTGTTTAGTCAAATCAAATATGAGCATCTCTTAGCTGGAATATCAGGCGGTGCTATATCTACATTAATTTTACATCCTCTGGATTTAATGAAGATTAGATTTGCAGGTATGGGGTTGTATTATCTTTTGTTTTGCCAGTGTCGATTATTATATGTTATAAAGTGATTGTCACTATGTTTATGTAGTAAGTGATGGAAGTGCAAGGATTCCCCAGTATAACAGCTTAACTAGTGCGTTCTGTACAGTGCTTAAACAGGAAGGAGTGAAAGGTTTATATAAAGGTGTTGCACCTAATGTTTGGGGCTCTGGAAGTGCTTGGGGCTGTTACTTCTTGTTGTAAGTCTGTATAAATGATATTACTGTTACTTTTCAATGCATACAAAGTTTTAAAACAAATATTTAAAATAATGTTTCTAGTTACAATTCTATTAAAACATGGATACAAGCTGGTGATACTCAACAACAGCTTGGACCTACACTACACATGCTTGCCGCATCCGAGGCTGGCGTGTTAACGTTGTTGGTGACCAATCCAATATGGGTAGTAAAAACGCGTTTGTGCCTTCAATATGGATCAAGTGTGCCAGATGCAAATACTGACAACTATAAGGGTGTGATGGATGCTCTAGCAAAAATTTATCGGGCAGAGGGTGTACGTGGACTGTATAGGGTCAGTGCGACAAAGAAGTGACAGTGGACTGTATGATTGGTAGGATAAAGGGATTTGTTTATATGCTCTTTACAGGGCTTTATTCCGGGAATGTTTGGCGTTACCCATGGAGCCTTGCAGTTCATGACATATGAGGAGATGAAGGCATTTTACAACCATTATCGTGGAGTTCCTTTTGATAGTAAACTTGTATGTATATTTAAGTTCTTTTGGTTTGTTACTAGTAACAATTGTTTTTTATTGTAGACTACTGGAGAGTACTTAGGATTTGCGGCTATCTCAAAATTAATTGCTGCGGCCGCAACGTATCCGTATCAAGTTATCCGTGCACGTCTTCAAGATCAGCATCATAGCTATGAGGGTGTATGGGATTGCATTAAACGGACATGGAAATACGAACGTACCCGAGGATTCTACAAAGGACTGGTTCCTTACTTACTACATGTTACTCCGAATATTTGTCTAGTCATGCTTGTATATGAGAAATTTACTAACAATTAGTGCGTTTCTGTGAATGTTATATGCAAAGACAATTTTCAAATCTGTCGCTTAGCAAGTAAATTTTTGTTTTGGGGTTCTCGACTATCGATGCAGTACCCAAAAATGTTAAATGTATTAAAAGTTAGTGTAAGCAGATATGAACTGAAAACTCTCCTGTGTTTTACATTTGATTTAAAGATGTATTTTAATTAGTTAGCAATAAATTTTGCAATTGACAGTTGTATGTGTTTTCAGTATAGGACTGGAACAGGCATTTGAGGTTTACACTTTGGGTCCTACATGTCTAGGGGACCCCAGATTGAAAAAATTCTTAATATTTAATTTTATATCTTTCATTACAAAATAGAACAGCACCAGTGAGCCATTACATAACATACAAACTATTACAAGGTATGAATCTTTCCAATTCCTTGTCAAAAACTATAGATGTAGGAAATAATTCTGACAATATTTAACAAGAAGTAAATTTATTAACAGCCAATAACGATTATAAAAAAAAAAGACAAAAAATGAACAATACAGTTTGATTAATCATCTGTACATGAACGTTTGGCGGGGAAATTTTTTATAGTCTACCCGAAATGGAATTATGTGTCTTAATGTGTACGCAATGATGAACTGAACAAGTGCATATGGGAACTATCCCATAATACAGTAGTGATATTGATTTATGTAATTTTTAAGACTAAATTCATCATTATTTAAATTATATAATAGAAGAATATATTAATTTCCCATTAGACATGTACAGGGCATATTATTTAGCGGACTGCAGTCCATTAAAATTTTTAGCTTGATCTTCATGCTTTTTTTGCGGTTTAGGTCCCTCAAATACATATTTAGTATTGTTCTGCTTGTAAAAATTTATTGTTAAATGGATTATTAATATGATTTTTGGAAAATGGCCTTTGATTGCTGAATATGTTTTCACACTAAAATGTTTTTCAAGACATATTGTTTAGTTTTTGATGGTTAATATTATTCAGTCTTAGCTAAAGAGTTTGCAGAGATTTTAGTTTCCAATGTTATGATAATTCTTGGCATACCACTATACACATGAATGGATATAAATGTGATTAAAAACCTTAGACCATTCACGCGTAACCTAAACCTTGCTATATGTCAATTTCTGCAGTGCAGAAATATGAATAAGGGTATCATAACTGGTTTGTTTAAATTTTGTATGGCTTTGAGTAATTTTATGTCGACACAATGTATTAATTTGAAAACATTATATTCTCTTCGATTTGGGTTATTTCTTAAAGTACAATGTTGAGATCCACTACTTAGGGCTTTTACAAGACTGGGAAAAATTGACTTATTTTTAGTCCTGTAGAGAGATAGTGTGATATTTTAGAACTAAACTCTATTTGTTGAGCATTGAGCTAGAACGTAAACAAACCCCTTACAGGTGTGTTGATTTACCGGATGTGTATTTACGTAATATTCCTTGCGTTTCTAAATTAACGTTCATAATTCTTTTTTAGAAAGATTGGTGGTTCTGAAAAGAAACAATTTTTTTAAATAAAGGTCCAATCTGCATTACAAATATTGACGTAAAAGCAATCCGCTGTTATGTAGTCCAATGCGTGGTTGACAAATAGGTGCATCATGTTAAATCCTGCAATCCATTAATTAGTCGGACACAAATAAATACATAATAGTAAAAGCATTAAAGGAATAATAAACACTTAATTATTAACAATTAATATAATATATTAATAATTATCTGCTGTGTTTAACTAATGGCAAACTATTTACCGTTTAGTCGGAAGTAATTTTCTTTAACGAGTCTTTTAATGGAATTCTTGTCATAATAAGACTATTATTTACGTAATGTGAAAATATTTAGAAATAGACATTTGCATACCTAACATTATTATGTACTTAACTGGTGTTGTCATTATCATCGGGAGATTTTGGAGAAGACAAAGTTTTAGTATCCCAAAACTCATTTAAAATTCTTTTTACTGTTGCAACACTAACACCCACTGTTTTAGCAACAAATTCTACAATATCAGTCAGTAAAATCTCAGGATTTTCTTCTAACGTCGAGATATACAATTTTACTATTAATTGTTTTTCATTTAAAGTAGTAGGACGCCCTCTACGATTACACGTTTCTGGAACAACTTGCTCCATTTTAGGAAATTAAGCACCAAGCACTATACAAACGCTCCCAAAACCGATAAGCACTGCTCAAAAAGCACACAAATTTAATCAGGTAATTACGAGTGCAAAGTAAAGGTTTTGAGCGTCAATCACTCCTTAAGTAATGATGCATTAGCGTTATCTAGCGTAGACCAATCACAGTGCGCGCTCGGGTGAGTCAAACGCGCGTTTGTTGACGTTCTAGCTCAATGCTCAACAAATGGAGTTTAGAATAGATAGACAATGAGGCATTAAAATAAATTTTAACACTAAATTAATATTACTTTACAAACATTTTATTGTAGATGGTTAATTGACAGAATATACAGAACCTGTCTATTACATCATTACATATTGTAAAAATTTATTAATAATTTTTAACTAAAACATTATTTAAAATATTGCTACTACAGTGAAATATATGACAAATTTTCTTAGTATAGTTGGAAAGGATATATGAAAAAATGATGACACTACCACTGCATTTTGGAGAATTGAGCGAAATTCTTTATGGGATAATATCTAGTTATCTCTGTTAATTTTTTTTTAATTTATGGTTTAAAGTGTGTCAACAACATAGGTTCTTTGCCCTTTTACACTGTTAATTCTTAATGTGTTGAATAGAGGAATACATTTTGATTTGATTTATATATGTTAAAATATCATTAATATCTGCTTTGGTGTGCATATTCATCATTTCTTGTATGTTTCCGTTTTTAGTGCTGTCATCTCTTTCCTAGTCAAAATTAATACACTCGTAGAGAGAGAATTTGGTGTACAGTGATTTGTTTGCTGCATACCTTCCATGTGAGTTGAAGTTCTCGTAATAATGGGCTTTTGTTTCTTTAGTATTGTCCGACTGTCTTCTATTCTTCTGTAAAAGCCATTATAGTTACATTGTATAAGTTTTATAGTATTAGATTAATTATGAGCGTATGAATTTGGTGTATTATTTAAGCGCATGAAGATTATGAGGAGGCATCGAGATCTTCTGAAAGTTTTTCTTGTATTATTCTTTTTTGCAAGTTCGATATTATTTTTCTCCTTCTTCTTCTTCTGCTTATAGGCCAATGGCCTGTTAATTACCTACAATGGAGCCGGCTTCGCACGTATGCCGGACAGAAGGCTAGCTTAATCCGTCGAACAAAGAAGAGAAGTTCCACTAGATGGTTCGAAGCAGGATCGATTGCATATGCTACTATATTGGTCCACCCATCGGAGTACTGACCAGCGCGGATTGTGCTGAACTATGAATATCGTATAACCGGCATCCACAGTGCTCCGCTATGCAACCGTATTATTCTTGTGAATCGATATTTTATTTTTTGGTGATTTAACAAACTATACATGTCTTTTAAATAATAATTAGATTGTCACCATCATCGGTGTCCTTTTTTGCTATTTCAGGTGGATTCTATGTTGAATATATTTCATCAAAGAAGTTTCTAAAATTTTCATACGTAAAGTTGTATTGTGGGTTTTCGGTTATTGTTTTTCGATTGGTAGTAACATTTCATCTATTGTAGGTTGATCTGTTGTTTCTGTGTGGACTCTTATTTTTTAAATATTGGGTTCCGAAAAGATTGATTGGTGTTTAATTTTGAATTGGCGTTTCTTGTGAAACTTTATTTTGTTGGTCTTTTCCTTCATGTTTAACAGAGTCGTCCATAATATTTGAACTGATTATTATAGGTGATGATTCGCCACTTGTTGGTAAAGGTCGTTTATTGTTAGTTTTATTCAAATTAACCATTGTGTTAGAGTTACGATTAGATGGGTGATGTCCATTCTGTTTGCAAATAAAGCATTTCATGTCATCACGTAAAAAGATTCTGTAATTGTCAACTTAATATTAGATTGCCAAGGA
The DNA here is from genome assembly GCA_014611495.1 of Limonius californicus. NCBI lineage: Eukaryota > Metazoa > Arthropoda > Insecta > Coleoptera > Elateridae > Limonius > Limonius californicus. Next base: position 6,969 of record JABXWE010022913.1, read on the forward strand.
ATTTGGCAGGGGTAGTTTCGTATCAGGTATGTAAATAATGAACGTCTGAAAAATTATATGGATGTAGTCAGCTTCTTGTAATGCTGCTCTGATGAAGTTGACTGGGGATGTTATTTTAAATCCTCTATCTCTTAAGTGATTTTGATATAAATTCATGGTTTATTGACGGACACACTTTGAAAGTTAGTTTGAAGTATGGTGAAATCATTTTCCAAAGATTAATATCTTGTCCTAATAATTTATTATACTTTGTTTTAGTGTAAATTCATTTACTAAAAATCTTTTTGATAAATTTGTATATATTCTTCCATTGGGGAGATGTGAAGCAGTGATATTGTTTTTGGGATCAGTTCCAATAGTATAAATATATCTTTAAGTTGTTTACCTTCAATGGAGTTTATTATCGCTTGCTCTTTTTGCAGGTATTTTATCTTGAGTTTGTTTTGTACTATAGGCTATGATGAAGTAGGATTGATTTTGAATAGGCATTAACTAGGATTATTATCGGTGATTTTGATGTAAACCTTTTGGCTGAGAGTAGGTATTGTTTGTTTCCATATTGGACATTTAAACAGCGAGTTATTGACTGTTTGTATGGGAATGGGATAGATGGTAATATTTAAACTTGCCAGTATCCTACAAATGCTTAGTTATCTGAAACAGTTATGGGCGCATCCCGACACTCAAAACACCTTTTCCGAACTCCTTCGTTCAAGGTCTTTTAAGAGTTGTCGATTTAGGAAAAAAATATGTAATGCTGGTATGTTTGATGGGTTTCGAAGAATTACTGAAGTTCAAACGTTGCTGAGAGAAGAGGCTGTTGTATCCTGTACTGACTTCAGTCCGTTGAAGAGCGTAACTTCTGGTAATTCACTTTAAAATTGTGTACACCCGTTATATTAGTTTTATTCAAGTCTACGTTGAGGTATTTTTTTTGTAAGTTTAAAATAATTACTTCTATGTATTTTTGGTTGCATAACACGAACTTTGTATGGGCATATGTTGTCAATATTGTCATTAGTGGTAATTATATTTCCACAAAACGTGACGTATCTTAAAACATTTCACTCAGTTACAAGTTCTACAGTTACCTACATTTATATTTATAAATATATACGAGGATATAATTGCTGAGTAAGTCAGGCCACGAACATACAAGTTTTCAGCAGAACAACCCATTACAATGTTCTCCGTAGTTGAATAGAATTTTACAGAGCTTTTCACTAAATAATAAATTCTCATTAAAAATTTCGTCTTGATACTATTCTTCTTTTAACGACTTTGGAAAAATAATTCGTTATGCTGCACTTATTCATTTTATTCAAAACTCCTATTTTTGTATTTTTTAGTTTTTATATTTTTAGGTTTTGTAGCATATTGTAGTTTATTACTAATATTACAGCAAATAAAATAATAAAATTTGGCACCACTTGTAACCGCTATGTAACAGTTGTAAATAAGAGAATACTCTCGATTAGTTTGCTATTTGTAAAAATTCTTGAGAATCCATTCTTGCACATTGCACCTACTGCTTTTGGCTACATTTCAATACCGTCGTCGTTAGATTAACACAGAGAAAGTACATATGATAAAAGTAACATATTTTCGGTCGAATACTGATTCAACCACGTACGAGGTCGGACAAATATATGATGGGATTGATCAAATACAAAGCATGTGAGGTAGCCATAGGTGAAAATACCTCTAGCGTCCTTCGAAGTAATCGCCCTCGACTTTTACGCACCGTTTACATCGACGATACAAGTCGCGGACAGCCTGGCTTAAAATTGTCGCGAGGAAGTGCGTTTAGTTCGGCGGTAACATTCCGTTGAATGTCTTCCACGTCGGCAAAGCGCCTTCCCTTGAGGGTCAGTTTCAGCTGAGGAAACAGCATGAAGTCCACTGGAGACAGATCCGGCGAATAGGGAGGATGTTCTAAGACTGGGACATTTCTTGTCGCCAAAAGCGTCTTCACAATCAAGGCAGAATGCACAGGGGCATTGTCGTGTAAAAGGTGCCACTTGCCGGAGGCTGCCAAATGCAGTCGCACACGTCGAATGCGTTTTAGTAAACGCGTCATGACACCGTTGTAGTACAGGCTAGTGACGGTTACACCCAGTGGCACAAATTCTTTGTGAATAATGCTTTGACTGTCGAAGAAAGTGATCATGGTCTTCACTTTCGATTTTTGGAGACGGATTTTCTTTGGCCTGGGAGACGTCTTCGATCGCCATTCCATGCTTTGTCTCTTGCTTTCTGGATCGTATTGGAAGCACCACGACTCGTCACCAGTAACAATTGAATCCAGAAAATTTGGGACACTGTTGGCTGTTGCAATGAAGTCGCTGGAAGTGTCCACTCGATGCGCTTTTTGCTCAGCGGTCAAATTGTGCGGGACAAATTTGGCACAGACCTTCCTTTTCTTCAAATCCTTCTCAAAAATGGTTCTAATGGTTTCACGGCTAATACTCAGCTCCTGCTCCATCATTCTCAGTGTCAGTCGTCGATCAGCCGTCACAAGTTGTCGGACTTTTTCGATCGTTACAGGGTTTCTTGTTGTGATTGGACGACACGGCTTCTGATCATCGTAAAGGTCCTGCCGACCTTCACGAAATCTGGCAAACCAATTGAAAACGCGAGTTTTCAACATCTCGAATGTCTCCGTGGCCGTTTTCGCCAATTTGAAACAAAACTTTATGTTCGCTCTCTGCTTCATTTTTGACTTGTGTCACTTGTGCCAGCTGCACTTACTTGTTCATTCGCATGCACAGCCTACCACGCAAGTTCTGACAGGATGCCGTTTTAGATATGTGTAGACGAAAGTTCCAGCTACAATTTGGATATAATTTGGAAACAGTCAGTTTTTTATAGCGTCCGCAGTAGTGCCAATCCCGTTTCACATTTGTCCGACCTCGTATTTATTGGGTGGGCATAATGGTGGGCAAAATTAATTTCTGGTCTAACCGGGGCCCATCTAAGCTTTTGATTACGTCCCTGTATTAAGATAATTTCAATAATGCAACTTTTTAAGTTTTCCAACGGCACGTAAAAATTTTATGCATATTGTGTCTGCCTGTTTCGTTCAACGTTGCCAATCGTATACAAGGAATTTTTCTTTTTAGTATAAATTGCCTCTATATACTTTTAAAAAGAACGCATCAATTACGCCTATTATGTAGGCAACCAACTACACAGGCAACTAAAGCATGCTGTGGCCAAAACAATCAAATTAATTGAAGGTTAAAAAATAAAATTTGTATTTATTTGAGAATGAGAACAGCTTAAGAACTGTGAGCGACTTATTTTCACTAAAATATCCAGAAAGATCTATTCCTTGTATTTGAACCATACAAACAATTGTTAGAAAATTTAAATCAGAGGGATGCGTAATAAATTCCCATAAAATAAGAACTAAACGTAATCACGTTTTAACCGAAGAAATGAAATTAAATATTTTATGCTACGTTGAAGAAAACCCCATAGTGTCACTACGAGAAATGGGTTCACATTTTAATGTTTCTAAAACCTCGGTATTTATAATACTAAAAGAATTTATAAATATAAATCGTACAAATTTCCGAATCACCAACAACTATTCGATGGAGACAAATAAAAAAGAACAATCTTCTGTGAAACATTCTTTAATTTGCTGAATGAACATGAATTCATTTTAAATAAGATAGTTTTTAGTGATGAAGCAACTTTCACAATAAATGGAGAAGTCAATTCGCAAAATTTTCGGTATCTATTATAATTCCTCATCTATCCACTATCCAGTATCCTGATAAACTTATTTCTTAAATATTGGTCCCGCACTAACTGCCATTTACAAAACTTAACTCACAGTCAATACACTGGGAAAGTTAACGTATGGCTAGGAATAGTTGAAAATAAGCTTATCGGTCCATATTTTATTGATGGTAATCTCAATACAGCCACATTTTTAGAGCTATTAAGGAACGACATCATTCCGGCAATAGATAACTTAAACATCGATGACTCGTGGTTTCAGATGGATGGAGCCCCTCCGCATTCCACGAATGCTATAAGAAACGACAGGTTTCCAGGACGTTGGATAGGAAGATTCGGTCCTATACCGTGGCCCCCGCGTTCTGCAGATTTGTCGCCCAATGACTTCTTTGCTTGGGGAGATCTGAAATTAAAAATTTATACAAATATTCCAATACAAAGTGTTGATGTATTAAAAGATCGCATACGTACCGAATGCAATAGCTTGAATCCCGACTTGATCCCGGCGTGATTTTCAACACCGTTTAGGTTATTGTTTAGAAGTAGAAGGTGGCCATTTCGAATACTTGTTGTAACTGTTGTTTTTATTTTCATTTCCGTTTTCTGTTATTGATATTTAATGTTTTACAATAATAATCGTCGTTGTTGTTCAACTCATGTTGATTTACTTATTTAATATAAACACTGTATCATATAACCTTCATACTCAATCATTCATAACTACAGTGAGTTTGCTTCTGTTTTTTGGTTGTGGGTAAGTTGGTTGCCTACACAATAGGCGCAATTGACGCATTCTTTTTAAAAGTATACATAGGCAATGTATACTAAAAAGAAAAATTCCCTGTATAAGGATTGTGTTTGTATGTACTAATATAATATAAGGAAATAAAAAAAACTGTTGAGGAATAATATAAAATGTATTTATTTAATGTAAAAAATTGAAAAGCGGATATTATTAAAGCCGCCGTCTATCGGTGTAAACTGAATCAAATACAGTATTGCAATGTTCTAGACCAGGGGTCTCCAAACTTTTTAGCCTAAGGGCCACTGACTCCTCCACTAGGTCCCAAGGGCCAAGACCTAGCTAGCTCATCATACCAACATACTGTAGTTTTGAATTACGAGCAAATTTTCGTACTGGGACTAGCCGGCGAGTGAGATATCTATGGCACAAGGTGCAGGGATGGACTCAGCTCCGTTCGCAATTTCGGTTGGTACTACGGGCAAGTGTTAAGGACATTTCATTGCGGCGGAGAGAGCAGATGCGCATGCTGTGCGTTACGTATTGTTACGACTACTTACGACTATGCTAAATGTATAGTAGTGACATCTTGCGGAGAGTAGAGAAGTTAAGTGCAGGACATGGTAAAGCTACAGTAGTACAGCGCCATTTTGTGGGTAGCGGCAGAATTACGTAAATACGTCAATTATGCTTGGTTAGTCGAAGTATACAACGCCATCTTGTATCGAGTAGCAGAGCTAGAGCATATTCTGCTGCGTGATCGCTTGACTGAAAGATTCGAGTACTTTCGAGAGTTTTCAGATATATTCTACGCACCGTGGATTGGATTGGTGGTGCTCGCGGGCCGGTGTTGGTCCGCAGGCCGTAGTTTGGAGGCCCCTGTTCTAGACAAAAATGAATACATTGCTTCTGAAAATTCAAATCTAAGCTGATTTCAGTTTTGAAAGGATGGACTAATCCGATTCCATTAATAAAGGTAAAACATTTTGATGAATAGTAAATATTTCAGTTATTTTAATGAATAAATTAAAAAAGAAGAATACATTAATGTCGCCATCTACCGGAACAAATTGAATAAAATACTATAATGTTATGTTGTAGACAAAAATAAATACATTGCTTCGGAAAATTCAAATCTAAGCTGATTTCTGTTTTGAATGGATGGACTGATTCGCTTTCATTAATAAAGGTCAAACATTTTGAAGAATACTAAAAATTCAGTTATTTTAATGTAT
>JABXWE010022915.1:0-14125 GCA_014611495.1 Limonius californicus
AATTATTTACCCCTTGCATTCACCTGTGCAGGCTAGGAAACTGCAGAAAACCTAGTCAGGATAATGTATGTATCTTGTAAGTGATCTTGCCAATAAGATTGAAACACACATCAACAGGATAACGCAAAGGAGGAAGAAAGAGACCCACGGTTTAATATTGCAGGAGTGCCGGGCACTAGAATTGCTAGTGAATAAAAAGATGAGATCTGAGAGACACTGAAAAGTAGATAAATATTCCACTGAAAATTCCGATTATATTCAAGAAATTTCTTTAGAGATCTATTAAACCAAGTTAATATTACGGTGATTATATAAAATTTAAAAATAAAGGGCTTCTATAGCAAACACTTGAGTACTAAACCAGGTTGGACAATTTAGCACACTCTTGCCGTTTTGATTTTTCTGCTAGCCTTTTCCGAGACTCTTCTTTGCAACAGAATGCAACTCATCATCCGAAAGTCAAAAATTACTTGTTTAATTACATGTTTCTTATGATTTTCACATCCTAATACATATCCTGCTAACAGTGGATTTCGTTTCAGATCTGTTGTAGCAATATCTTGTATAATTTCAATATTTTTTTAATATTGTTACCATCGTAGATGAAACTTTTAAAGAATTTCTTGGCTTTACTTGAATGAAGTCGGCATAATTGTCATATCCAGTACCCAAGAGTGTACGAAAGCATTCAGGACAGAACATTTTTGTTTTATATCGCCGGGCAATATAACCAGAAACATATACAAATGCTTCTTCGTTGTCAGAAAATGGTAATTCTTTAATCACAGCATGTATGTCACCATCTACAAGTTTTTTCAAGTATTCGTTTTTTTAGAGAGGCATCAGATGTTTTGAGAATGTCTTTGGATTTCACCAGAGATTTTAATATGTTACCACCTGTAATATTACTGCCCCTAGGTGGCTTTATTAAGAAATACAAGAACATCCGTTTAAAAATCTGAGCTACTTCATAAGATTCGGGAAGAGAACTACCACCACAAGCTGCTCTAATTAATCCAGAGAAGTGCTAAAAGTATTAATATGTATTTTAATGTTGCTATATAATACCTACATAGGTATTTTTTTATCTATTTTCGGGCCGATTACACCAACAAAATTTAAAGAGTAAATTTTGCGTAAGGTACAAATTTAGAATATTTATACTATTATTTCGTTGTGTAGCAGTTTGTATTTTAAGCCACATTTATTCGTTTTCAAATTGCATAGGTGCAATTTATTCTAAATATGAATATTATACGAACTTCAAGTGGATCTTGGTTTATACGAGCTGTCATTAAATATTTATATCCTAATTCTGTATTTAAATATTTGAACTATTGTCTATTGTAGCATGTATAATAGCCAAAAGTCCTCCTGATATAGATTTACTTAGATAATAATTAATGTCAACAAACTGTTCCCATAAATTTAAGTATGTAATAAAATCGTCGAGTATTTAAAATGTTTGTTTTATTAACTCACTACAAAGAGGGTATGTCTTTTTAAAAATTGTCGAACTTTGCATGTAGGATGTACGCTTTGACTACTTGGAAATCAGTGATATTGCTGTATATATATGATGCCATCGTCGGTTTTTTATTTTTTAACATTTCCTGGAAAAGAATTGATTGAAAAATAAAAATTCAAAAAAATATTAACGTCTTTTACTCAATATTCCACTATTACTTCATGAACGAGAAAACTAGGCAAAGTTCTGTAAATTAGAAAGAAGGAATTTAGAATTTGTATAGCTAGCTTCATAATTAGGATTGTCACTAAAAAAGGTGCCCAGAAACTGCATACACGCGAAATTAAAAGATTTGTTTGATTTCAATGATAACCCAAAAGACAGCATGGCAATGGCACTGATTTCCTTACTGCACACGTAATCCTAGTGGATACCCTCTACAGTTTTATGTTTGTATAAATATAATATGATTCATTTTATATTATGGAAATATACTCTATTCGAATTATTTAAGTGAAGAGCATGTTGATTATTTGAATATAAAACATGACTCAGTAAATTGAGTCTACAACAAAACTATGGTGTTGCTGCACTGTCTTCTAATTTAAGTACATCTTTGTATTTTGTGTAATAAAAGACAAAGATTGTTTTAAGTAAAAATATATTTACTTACTTTTGGAACACTAAATAAGTTTTGCTTATTTCCGCATAATAAACGTTGCTTTATTATAATATATTACTAATACAACAACAGAGTAACTTAAATAATTAACTGAACATATATATTAACTCGCTAACTAAGTTAATTCAGAAAATTAAATGATACTTTTAGTTTAATATTAACCAGACCGTAATAATTTAAGGCGCGAAAATTAAATTTGACGTTTTAAGGTACTCGAGCGACGCTGCTGCCATCTAGCGGCCAACATTTCGTTAGGCCCATATCAAACTCAAGTGACATCACCATACAAAGGGGGTGGAGTTTGGTTTCCATGCATCTTGCGTAGAACTCTTTAACAATACCTTCTTCATTTATTGAACAGGTACACGAACAGGTTATGTGACGATTGTGTCGAATTATTATTATGAAATTGTAAACATTCCAGTAATCAAGCCGAAAATGGAAGTTGATACTAAAGATACTACATCTATTTTATTTTGTCATAATTATAATTAAATACATCAATAATGGGCCTGGCATCGGCAATTAAATCAAAGAATATTCTAATGGTCACTTGAATTGTTAAACAATTTAATTTAATTTAAGTGAACAGAGTAAAGTACCCAAAAATGGAACTGTAAGTAGCAGCATTAAGGTACTCGCTGTATAAATCAACATCAACTGAAAAAAAATTTAGAACGAACTCTTTAAGTACGTATTGATTTTACAGGGAACAGCAAACTCCGAGTTCAGAACAAAGTGAGAATACCACCGAACAGTCCGAATCACAACAGAAAGATACAAAGGCTCCAGATGATACCCCTCAACCACCCAGCCCCAATGCTCTTAAAGTAGCAGCAACAGAATGTTTAAACAGTTGGATTTATTATCTACAGGTGCTTAATATTTTACAACTACTACTTTCAGCCTGCTACTTGTATATTGTTAGAATTAATTGTCTTAAAACCAGCCTACATAGGGGACGTATTTAATATAACTGCTGGAATAGTATTATATATTTTGTTGAAATTATTATCAGCAATTGATGTAAGAAATTTGTATACAAAAACCATATCATTAGTACAACAAAAACTATGTCGCCTTGATTTTGCACATAAAATTACAATGTTTACCATTTTTTAACAGCCTACACAAAGATATTTATTGCGCACAGTTCAAGCAAAAGAAATATCAAATGTACAACTAAATATCTTTAATCATGTCACGCCTTTTTTATATACACAAAAGCAATATCTTTAATGAATATAAAAGTTACAATGGATTGATAATTACATACAACACATCACTGAAACTCTTATTGAAACCATTGAAAACTATAGCACAGTTTAAACAAGAAAACTATCACGTGTGTGAAAAGTTCTTAGTTATTTTATACCTTTGTCTATAATATTACAATGTTTTGCTAATTCTAACGCACATCATTGAAACTATTGAAAACTATAGCACAGTTTAAACAAGAGAACTATCACAAGTATGAAAAGTTCTTAATTATGTAGGGGAGACTTGGGACACTTTTTATACTTATAGCCCTAAAATCTGTAAATGAGCAAAATAAACAGCGGATCTCGTTAGTAACTTTGACTATCAGATGTCTCTTAGACACTGACTCATCTCAGTAAAGTTATTGCGCCCAAAACTGCTATCATTAAAAGATGAGCATGTAATATGTCCATTGTCTCCTCACCCCAAGGAGACAGTGGACTAGGCCTAGGGAGAAAATGGACAGCATTGATATATTCAAAAACCTTTTTTTTTCACAAAAATGGTAAGATAAACAGGTAAGTACTTAAACACATTCTCTTTAAATGGTAGTATAAAAACTTATTGCAAGCTGTACTATAACAAGTCAATATTAAAATACACCATTCCTTCAAATCTGGACCTACTCTCTTTAATTGGAGTATGGTAATACCGCCACAACATCTTTAAAATTAACTGTGGCCGAAGATTCTAAGGTGAAGCAAAATCTATTCGAGGGAATATTCCTCTTTAAGAGCCGTACCTCATATCCCTCTTCATTAATGTCATCTACAACAGCAACGTACTTTCTAACATGCTTTTTCATAGACATTAGCCACAGTATCATCGCCATTAGAAACATCTTTCTGTTCCTTATCTTCTTGGAAATCCAAACTATCATCTGAAGAATGGTCTGCTTATCTACTTGGGTGCTCTCATCTTCGGATGACTCATCCTGAAGTACTTTTCTCTTACTAGCTGCTTTTCTTTTTGCTGCAATGTTGTCTTCCTTTTTTTTGTCTCAGCTCTTCTTCCAGCAAAGCTTTCTCTGGTGTGTCGATTGCAATTTGAAACGGCCCCGTTTTCTTCCTCCCTTGGAATTTTCTTTTCTGGGAGGCACTATTGGGAAAGGCTAAATGACGGCAGGAGATATAAAGTTATATTTGTCTTGCTTTGAGTTGCACAGTGATATTTTCGGAGTTAGTGGTTCGTTTGAGGTTGCTAGTGGAATGGAAATAGATTGATTCAGAGTTCTATCGGCGAAAGATGTTGAGGGCACATGGATATCTTCTGTCATCGGGCGATCAGTAACGGTCGAAGATAAAAACTCCTCTTCACCAAGCTTCAAGACACATGGGAGGCAAATCATAACTACTTAACGTTTGTCCGAGATTGGAAAGCATCCAGGAATCAGCTGCTTGACTGAAAAATGTTTTAAATGGGCCAAAAATAGCCCTGTCCGTGGGTTGGAGTTTATGGGATGTGTGCGGCGGCAAGGTAAGAGGAATGATCCGATTATCCCTGTAGAAATCAATAGCATTCAGTGACAAGTGTAATTCATGGTTGTCCATGATTAATAGGACATGGTCTTGCTTCCTACATTTGAGATTTTTCACAAAATGTTCAAACACCTCAAAAAGTTTTCGCAGGTCATCCATCCGGTAGAATATGCCCACCCCAAAGGTCCATTATTGGGCATTCCTTTCATCAAGGGTCAAACCTACAGCGTGGAAAGATCCAGACCGGTGGTACAGCATTCCCATTTGCACAAATTATGCCAACATGAGTCACTAATTCACCTCTCTCCCTGGATGTGACTTTCCTTATCTGATGTTCGCCTTTTTTCCCTACGATCTTCTGGACTTTTTGCACAGTTGTGACACCCGTCTTGAAAAAAATTAAATCTTAAAATTTCTTTATACATACGTAACTACCTACACAAGATCAACGTTACCTCATCCAAATTGAAGATTTGGCCTGGAGTAAAGGACCATCGGTTAATAACATCATGTAAGTTGTTTTGAAAAAGTTGCACATTGGTTTTATTGAAGCTGGTCATACGAGCCAGGCTGGTTGCTTCCGGCTTTCTCATTGATAACCGCGGATGTCTACGCATAAAGCGTGTTAACCAAGACTCTGATGCCATTTTCGCCTCTTCCCATTTGTTTGGCATCTTTCTCGCATTCCTCGAAGCATATCCATATGCCAAACACCTCACTGATTTAGGCGTGAAACCATAATACATTGCTGCAACTTTCAGTAAGTAAGCTTCCAATTCTATCTCCATTTCAGACGTGAGGATTTGGCTCTTAGAAAAATCTGGTTTGTACTCCATATTATCCATTCCGATATCTTTTGCCTTTTTTACATATATACCAAGTCTGCTTTTTTTTGATGTCATAACGCTCAGCACTTTTCCTTAGGCTTAAATTATTGCTCATAACGGCCTTGACGGCTCGTTCCATAGCCGCCGGATTGAAATCTCTGCCGGTTTTTTTCTTGTAGAAATTTGGCATCTTCAAAATAATAATGATAATAATCAAACGGTTTTTTTCATATAACCTCAAACTATAATCATCCAAGAAAATTAGATCAGACTTACCAAAAATTAAAAAACTATTTTCACTCTTTCATAAATGTTTTGAAATACAGCTCATGCACAGTTCACAACTTAACTGCTACCGAACGACTATACAAAACAACTAGAAGTCACGTATTGCTTATGTGGCGAAAAATATGAAGCTGTCCATCCTCTCCTCGTGTCCAAAGTCTCCTGGGTCTCCCCTACATATTTTTCCCAAAAAGTACAATATCTTGCTAATTTTAACACACATCATTGAAGTTGTTTTTGAAACTAGCCAGTTTAAACAATAGAACTATCACATGTGTAAAAAGTTCTTAATTAAATAATCAAAAATTACAATGATTGTTATTTTGAAAATTTTGTTTTCAGATGCTAAACAGTTTATGTTCAGCAGGTGCTAGGCTGTCGCATTCCTTGTACAATTTAGCCCAATCACAGAACGTACCATTAGCAACCCAATGCCAAGCCAGCTGGGAAGAACTGACCAAAGCAACAACGTACGCCAGCCACACTGTAAAAGCCCACATTGCCATGGCAATGCAAGATATGATAATTGGGGAAACCTTCACTGAAGATGATGCCCAGCGCCAACAAGAACACAACCAACAAATCATTGGGGAGAATTTGTTAACATTTATTAATCTGCAGTATCAATTTTCTATAGCAAGTTGCGAGTGCATGGGACCAATGGCGATGTGTCCGTCATGTCAAACCACACCAGGTGGTCAACATGACCCCGAATGTAGCATGGCAGCCCTTCAACAATGCTTTGCCCAATTCTATTCCCATGAAGCCCGTTCTCGCATGTCTAGCCCACATTTTATCCACGGTACCTTGGATAGCCCGAAAGGTCAGGAAATGGTAGCCCGTCAACACAGCCCTATAAACCCGAGCTCCGAACCTCGTGGTTCATCTCCTTATCAAGAACCATTTCGCGGTCCAAGCCCAATTCATGGGTTTGCTGGGCATGCAGAGATTATCAGAGGTCCCTTTCCTAACCCGGGTCAGTTGCACACCATGAAATCACCGTTTCCTATTCGAGGCTCCAGATCTCCGTTGCATTTTCCTTTATTTCCGCTGGCCGGACAAAGGAGGTGGTCTGAAGCTGCAGCTGGTGATGTTGGTGGTGAGAGCAGTGACAGTACCATGCGCCGGTGGTCGATGCCATGGGATTGCGGCCGGGTTGAAGCTGCTCCTTGGCAACAGAAGTATTTTCCTTCAAAGTTAGCTGTGCCCACAAGTGGAGTTTCTCAGGACCGCAGTCGCAGCACCACTCCAGGTAGATATTGAAAAATACCTTGTATATGATTATATGGCACAGTGTGTAATCAACAGAGTCTGTTCCGGCACAACCTGGAACGATTACAAGTGGAGAAGGTTTGGCTGAAGCAATACAGTTGCTTTCTTGCAGACCAATGCGGTGTGCCATACCGCATGGGCCACTCTCTTCTCAGTTTATGCACCCATTTGCACAACCATCGTGGACGGATACTCACGAAGAACGAATGCCCAGACGAATGTTTCCAGGGCCCTTACAAAGGTAGTTGGAAAAGTGTTCCGATGGATTGGTGGTATTTATTTAAATTTTTTAGGGGTATATGGCAGTCCGTTGATGTGCCACATTCAAGTGGGATGTCGGTAACAGAGCATTATGATATATTTCCTCCAGTGCATCCACTGACTTCTCGCAAAAGCAGTTCTTCCACTGATTCATCATCTTGTCTATCCATTCATAGCCGATCCACTACAAGCTCTTCAGAACGTGGATCTGACGGTGTGAACAGTGGTGGTGTAAGTATAAAACTATTTCTATTTTTAATTATTTATCTAATATAGTGTATCTATGGAATAATATAATCCTAACCTGCAATCTAAATTATACATAACCATCAAATTTTTTTTATAGATATTAAACAATTTTTATAAAAAACATTATTATGCTGCTCTAAAAATGCAATTGGAAAATCTGATTAAGAGTTACAGCAACCTCCCCCTCCTTAGTCTGCAGTCTTCCGACTGGTTTGTCGCTTTGCTTTACTAGGATTAAATTGTTTGGTGCAGTTTCCGTTTTCCTTCTGCATGACTGTTCAGAAATTTGTACGACATTTATTCACATAATTTTCTACAAAATTCTGCAAAACATGTATGACACGAGCCAGAATTTTATGAGGAATTCTGTCTGAGCATGCGCAAAATAAGTCAAAATTAGGTCAACATCTACGAGAAAACTATCAGAATCATGTGACGGTGGATAATGTAGAATTCTTTCAAAGTTTCATAATATGTATTAGGTTGTTGGGTAAGTAGCGCTTTTATTTATTTATTTTTCATGAACACACACCAAAAAAAAACAAACTGCATCTGGAAGGACGAGAGCGAGATAAAAGAAAGTGCGGTTAGCATCGGCGCGGCGGCTTAAACACGTGGTAAAAATTTATCTCTCTGCCCTCTGTGATCGCCGGTGAACACTAAAAATTGCTCGTTTGCGCATCGATACGACGCAGGTTCTGAACAAAATTTTGCAGTATTAGATCATGAATGTGCAGAATTTTGTTCAAAGTGCTTTTACAAAATTTTCTATCGTGTCATACAGAAGCCGCTGTATTATTTTGAACAAAATTCTGCACATGCATGTTCTAAATCTCCTGAATTTACTTCAGATCTGCGTCATATCGATGCGCAAACGAGCAATTTTTAGTGTTCATTAATAAGCACAGAGGGCAGAGAGGTAAATGTTTTACCACGCTACGAACTTATGCATCAACCTAATAATACGAAACCTTGATAGAATTTTACACTATCCACAACAACATCGTTATTTTGAGTTTTCTCTTAAATCTCAACGTAATTTTGACCTATTTGCTCGTGCTCAGAGACAGAATGTCTCACAAAATTCTAGTTCGTGTTATACATGTGTTCTAGAATTTTGTGAATCAATTTTTTACGCAAATCTGAGCAGAATACGTAGTCTAAAAATATCACTTTTTATACAGTAAGCAGTAGTTAAATCTTTGTAAACGTGTGGTATCTGTGTCCTCCTAGCACTTTTGTAACATTCTAGGAACTCCACCTAAAAATATACATAACCTACAAATTTCTTCCACATTCTATGCACGCACTCGGCTCGATGTATCCACGAACAGAAGCATGTGGTGTATTGTTTTAAACTGTCAACAAATTTGAAAAATTCCATCGTGCTTCGTAGTGAATTGTAGTTGCAAATCGTTGCGACACTTAAATTTACAATTTCATGGAGTTCCCACTAAATTTATTTTCTAAATTCCAAACACAATCTCTTCTTAAATGGAGGTTGAAGCTATATTTGCCCTTTCATCATGGTAAAAAATCATGTGATCTTTGAGAATACACCAAGCTGAACAAAAGTCACGTGACACACATAACAACTTCACCTAAAAGTATACATAACCTACAAGGTTTTTCCATATTTAATTTAATCCATTTAACTTGACAACAGTTGTCTAAGCGTATTTGTAAGGATGTAGGCGAGAGAATGATACTGTTCTGTTTGAAAGTATAATGTGAGGTTTTAAAATGCACTCCATTTTGTCATGGCTGTAAAGATCAACGCAAAAGTAACGAGTTTTTACGTAGCCTGTATGTTTGTCTACATGTTCACAAACTTGTTTATAATATTGGAAGGACAACCACACTTCATAATTGTACAACGTCTGTCATAAAATTGCTCTTCTGTAAAACGACATACAGACAACATCACCCAAAAAACTAAATATGGCTGACAGATCATGTTTTTAATTGTATGATTATTTTCTGCAGTATTTGACAGTATAATACAATACACTCATTATTAGTAATTTATTGGATGTAATAAAAAATGTAAGTTTAAATAGCACCAATTAATGTAATACTATGATGGCCGTCCATAAATGGTTGTAAGAACACCAGTGACTATGAATTTTACATACTTATCCAAAACCTTTTGCTTTACTATTAATTATTTCATCGAATACTTCTATCATTCATTTTTGAGGTTATGTCCAACACCAAATTAAACCTATTAAATTGTTTTTACATTGTGTCCGGTGCAAGCATACTTGATCATTTACAAAGTTATTCAGGGCGAACTGTTTTAGTAGGGCCACTCTGTATAAAGATCTCATAAATGGTAAGAAATGAAGATTTTTGTTAAATCAATGTGGTTCTAATATTAGTAATCACTTTTTGATCTAGATCTACAGGGTGTTTAAAAAATACGTTCGGATATTTTACCCACTTATAGATCTCATCAATACAAACAAAAAAGTCGTAATAAACATGGGTTTGAGAATGAACAGTTATCGAGATATGGAGTTTTTTTTTCAAGAATATAAATATTACTTATTATTTCAATAAATTTCTCACCCTTTAAAACAAATAGCCGTGTAAATAAAACATATTAATTACAAATAATTAAAGTAGGTGTTGTACATGTCCTCCTTCCATTTGTACACATCCTTCGAATCTCCGTAAAAATGAACGCCGCATTGTTTCAAAGGGCTTGAATATACTAACGACTTTAAATGCCCCCAAATACAAAAGGCAAGCGGATTGAGGTCAGAAGATCTAGATGGCCACACAACTGTACCCCCTCGCTCTATCCACCTGCCATTGAAATTTGCGTTTAGGAAATTTCTAACAATGATTGAAAAATGAGCAGGAGCCCCATCGTGCATCAACCACATATTCATTCTATGAGTGAGGGGCACATCTTCTAACAATAGTGGCAAGGCATTACGCAAAAAGTCAACATTCAATTGGCCAGTCACACGGTTCAGAAGAAAAAAAGGTCCTATCATATGGTCTCCAAAAACACCAAGCCAAACGTTAATTGATAATTGTTGTTGATGATTCGATTCAATAATAGCATGAGGGTTTTCATCTGACCAAACATGGCTGTTGTGGAAATTAAAAATGCCATTGACTTCGTCAGAAAATAAGACTTCACTAACAAAGTTCTTTTTCTGCAACGCTTGTCAGTGCCCATGGGCAAAATACCAGACGTGCAGCACAATCAGGCACAATAAATATAAATAATAATAATAAATAAATAAAACTAGAAGAAGAAGAAAGAGAATTATACCTACTAGTCGTAATTGGCAATGAGACTGGGACCATACATGAC
Organism: Limonius californicus; assembly: GCA_014611495.1. Lineage (NCBI taxonomy): Eukaryota > Metazoa > Arthropoda > Insecta > Coleoptera > Elateridae > Limonius > Limonius californicus. The sequence goes on from JABXWE010022915.1 coordinate 11,114, forward strand.
AACACAAACGACAAGGGACACAGGCTTTGTCAATTAGCTGGACTACTAAAGATGTCAATTCTATCAACATTCTCACCCAAACAAACATAAAGTAACTTAGCGACACCCAGGCGGACAATTAGAAAGCGAAATAGATCATGCGCTAACTACAAGAGGAATTTGCAAAAACACAACAGACACAAGATCGTACAGGGGCGCAAGTGCAGACACGGATCATTACTTGGTAGGTAATGATAAAAATGAAGAATCTAAAAAACGCCAAACGTCACGGAATCATAAGAAGAAATATTGACAATTTTAATATAGACGCCCTATGTAATAGCAAAATAAGAAAACAATATGAAGAGAAAGTCACAAAAACTTTCCAAGCCAACACAACTAGTAAGGGGGACATAGAAAATAATTGGGACAAAATAAAAAATAGCTTACTGAACCCAGCAGAACAAGTATTGGGGAAGAAAAACGCGAATGAAGCAGGAAAGATTGGTTCGATGAATAATGTGATGATATCAGAAAACAAAAAAACTCTGCAAGACTAAATTGGATAAACACAAACCAAGAACATAATAAGAGAATATATGAATTACAACGGAATAAATCAAATGCAATATATAAAAAGAAGAAAAAACAATTGGTTAAAGGAGAAATTGGAAGAAATTGAAGAAGACAGAAGTAATAACAACTTAAAACAATTTTACAAGAAGATAAAAGCACCAACCAAACGCTCTACAAAAACAAGATGATTAAAATATACTAACAGAGTTACAAAATATGAGTACACGGAAATGATAAAAATCTGGGAACATTATTTTAATTGAATGTTGGGTGTAGAAGCTACGAGCCCAGACAATGAAAACAAGGGAAATAATGAAAAAACCACAAGAGAAAATCCTGAAGTAGAAGATATAATAAATTGCCCCACCGAAGAAGAGATTCGAAAAGAAATAAGAACACTCAACGGTAAAGCGACAGGGGAAGACAAAATAGCAGCAGAGCTTCTGAAATATGGAGGGGAAACAATCCAAACGCAAGTATGTAAACTTTGAGAAGAATGCAGAAACTATAGACTAATAACGATTCTTAATACCACATATAAAATCCTAGCAAACATCATAAATAGCAAACTGAAAATCTACGCTGAAATAATACTGGAGGACTATCAAAATGGCTTCAGACCAAGGAAAACAACTTTAACTGCAATACACTCTAGAGCAAATTTACGAAATATCCAAAGAATATAACAAAGAACTACATGTGATTTTTATAGATTTCCGAAACGCGTTCGACTCGGTAAACAGAACTAAAGCGCTACAAGAAGTAAGAATGTTGGGAGTCCCAGTGAAACTTGTAAAAATTCTGGAAATGACATTAAAAAATAATAAAGACAAAGTAAGATTCCAAGGATTAGTATCAGACGAATTTAGCATTAACAAAGGAGTGAAGCAAGGAGACCCAATCTCCCCAACACTGTTTAACCTAGTCCTTGAATCCATTTTAAGAAAAACAAACCTAAATAGGAAGAATATAATAGAAAATGGAATGCAAATAATAGCCTACGCCGACGACCTAGCAATTATTAGAAACTCAAAAAAAGACTTAATAAGAGCAGAAACTAGACACGGAGGCACACAAGTTCGGGTTACAAATAAACAAAGGCAAAACAAAATACGTGAGAGTTACAACGGACAAACAAAAAACTGTAAATCCTATAAAAATAAAAAACTACCAGTTTGAAGAGGTATTACACTTCAACTACTTAGGAGCAATGATAGGACAAACGGGAAAAGATAGAATAAAAGAAAGAATCGTAAAAGGATACCAAATCTTTGGCAACAATAGAAAACTGCTGAAGTCCAAAACGATCAGCAAAAGAACAAAAATTCAAATATATAAGACCTTGATCAGTCCAGTTATCTCTTACGCGCTGGAAACAACCATAAATAAAAAAGAAGAAGACTTAAAAATACTGGAAAGGAAGATAATGAGAACAATACTGGGACCAGTACTCACAAGAGATGGACAAAAGAGAGTACAAAAAAATGTAGAAATAGAAAAACAATTAGATGGAGAAAATATATCTAGACATATAAAAGCAAGAAGACTAGAATGGGCGAGTCATATTATGAGAAGAAAAGCAACAGAAATAACAAAGGGAATAACAAACTGGACCCCCCTAAGGCAAAGAGCAAGAGGAAGACCAAGAAGTAGATGGTGGAATCAGGTGGAGGAAGATATAAACACATTGAAAGTTACTGAATGGAAAGTAAAATGCAAAGAAAGGAAAGAATGGAAAAATATTACAAAAAAGACAGGACAAACATAGATTTGTAAACCATATGTATAAGAGGAGTAGTCCACCTTTTTAAATTGATTAAAGAGCGTTTCGCTAGCCATAATCCCCTGGGATTGAACGGCTCTGATGATGATGATGAATAAATAAATATGGTATGGGTACAATTGCTCCTCACGTAACATTATCCAAATTAGAGAAAATTAATATTTGTTTCGACAAAGTCTTCTAATAGTGGTACCTAGATTTCCTTCAATTCTCCTTGAAATTTCAAGTTCCACTTCAGAAGTAGAAACTGATCTAGGCCGACCACCACCACCGTTTCTTGTTTTAAATGCTCCAATTTCGGATAAACGTTGATGCAAATTTGTCACGCGGAAGTGCCCGGTTCGGTAACAAGCGACATACCTCACAAGAATTACCATTGACCTTACAACATATGAAATGCATATCTGCCATTTCCGCATTGGTATACCTATTCCAACAACAATAACAATATTGACACTTACAAAAACTCAAACAAATGTTGTTTTATCCACCTCCATAGCAGATGTGATAATAGTATATTTCATTAGGAGTCTGGAAATAAGGATTTTTCCGTGCGCGCTTGACAAATTCTCATGTGAGGCGAAGCCGAACACGGGAAGTCGTGCAAGCACGGAAAAATCCATTTCCGGACGTGTAATGAACGATACTTTTTATTATACTTATCTGAAAACAAC
>JABXWE010022918.1:0-12236 GCA_014611495.1 Limonius californicus
TACCAATCATTTCTTCTTTACCACTGAAGGTGTACGGATTGAGCAGAAACATGTTGTGGATGGGCACTTCTTTATGGGACACAGCTTTAATAACTTCCTGGGCAATAACGCCGCCCATGATTGCACAGATGGGTGCAATTTCACCAAATAGCAAATGAAGCACGTCCTCCTTCAGTTTTTCTTCATTCAGTTGATACTTTTGCAAGATTTCTTCCCTAATTTCTCTTAATTTATCGAGATCGTCTTTTTTATTGCTGTAGGAAGGATCTCTGCCATTTTGATCGCGAAACTGAATTAACACTGAAAAAATATTATTGATTAAATTGATTCTTGTTGCATAAAAGATTGGTATATGGGGTGTTCATTTAAAGCAGGATTCTTTTAGATTTCCTTTATTATTGAAAAAAGTTGTAGCACATTTTATTCTGTATAATATACAGGGTGAGTCAATAAGGCGTAATTCTTCCATAACTTCTGACACATTAAAGCTACGGCTGCGATTGAAGTTTTAGGTGATTTAAATGATGGAAGTGCATATTCTAAAATTAGTTTCGATTATACAGGGTGTTCCATTTTAGAGGTACATGACGCAACGCAATTTTTTTAAATAGAAATACCCATTTTTTTCTTCTGTATTTTGAAGCATCTTTAGTGGCCTATACAGTGGTGTAATATTTTTGGAATTCGTTGGAGGAACAATTAAATAAAAAATATTTTTCGAAAAAATGAGCGTTGGCAGACCAAATTTTGAAAGCTCAGTTTGAGTCGATCTTTCGCGATTTAAAAATGGGCTTTTGCACAGGGGCAGAATAGGCCATGTTTTAACTTGTGCCTTTTGCAGAATTCGATTATCTTATACAGGGCGTAGTTTAGAAAGCCACAAACGCAAGACACTTTAAAAGAGCCAAAACTCATTTTTTTAAATGGAACCATCCATAAAAAAGTTCATAGGGGTATGTATTTTATTTTTCTCTACAACTTTTGTAAAACATGTCATACGCCTAAAATCACCCGTTTTTGAGGTATGGACATTTTTTAAAAATTTTGGTGCTGCGCACTACGATAATCAAGTTACAATCGCGGTGGGTCGGAAACGAATTCATGCCAAACGTCAAAGCGTGTCAAAGTAATTAATGTCAAAGTTTGGTTGCCACAAAGTTAATTAGTGGTAGGAAGAATGAACTTTCCTAAGGCGGAATTAGTAGACATGATCTACGCCCTGGGTGAAAGTGATAGAAACTGCCTTTTGGCTGCAAAAATATACGCCCAAAAATATCCAAACAGAAACCACCCGCAAGACACATCGTTTCAAAGATTGAAGGATAGATTTGAAGAAACTGCTAGCATTTCGTACAAGAAACAGAATCGTCGAAAGAGGGCCACGCATGAAGAAAATGAGTTTACTGTTTTACTGGAATTGGTTGAGGATCCGCATTAAAGCACTCGACAAATTAGTAGGGAAGTAGATGTCACTCAGACGTCTGTGAGCAGAATTATTCGGTGACACAAGTTTCACGCTTAACATGTGCAACTTCTGCAGGAATTAAACGAAACTGATTTTCAAAGAAGACTAGACTTTTGCCTGTGGGCAAATAAGCGAATGCAGGAGACTCCTTTGTTTTTCGAAAATGTGCTGTTCTCTGATGAGGCCACGTTGCACCGCAGCGGCAATGTGAATCGACATAATTTTCATTATTACACAACCGAAAATCCTCATTTTACCCGAACCTTGGACCACCAGCACAGATGGTCTCTCAATGTCTGGGGTGGCATTGTTGGGGGATATGTTCTGGGACCCTATTTCTTTGAAGGACGTGTGAATGGAAATAATTATCTTCATTTTTTGAGAAACGACTTTGAAAATTATCTAGATGATTTACTCTTAGATATTGTACGAAGACTATGGGTTCAACATGACGGTGCCCCTCCACATTACAGCGGCCAAGTTCAGCACTACGTTAACAACACTTTTCCTAATCGGTGGATAGGTAGACGGGGTCCAGTTAATTGGCCAGCTAGATCACCTGATCTTACGAAATTGGACTTTTATTTATAGGGTTTTGTCAAAGATTAAGTATATCAAATTCCACATACCACAAGAGACGATATGAAGCAAAGAATACGGAATGTTTTTCGAAGTATCCTGCCCCATACACAAGAAGTGTCGGGAATTCATTCAGAGAAAGAATCCAGTTGTGCATTGAACAAAACGGGAGACATTTTGAACATCTCTTATGAACTTTTATTTAGTGTTCCCGTTTTTGTGTTCTACGTTTATTGTTATGTTAATTCTTTGAAATAATGTCACTTCCCAAAAAGCAGTTTCTATCACTTTCACCCAGGGTGTATACCATTTCCATTTCCTCAGGAAAGTTCATTCTTCCTACCACTAATAAACTTTGTGGCAACCAAACATTGACATTAATTACTTTGACACGCTTTGACGTTTGGCATGAATTCGTTTCCGACCCACCGCGATTGTTTCCATGCAGGTAACTTGATTATTGTAGTGCGTAGCACCAAAATTAAAAAAAAGTCCATACCTCAAAAAACGCGTGATTTTAGGCGTATGACATGTTTTACAAAAGTTGTAGAGAAAAATAAAATACACAGCCCTATGAACTTTTTTATGGGTGGTTCCATTTAAAAAAAAAATGAGTTTTGGCTCTTTTAAAGTGTCTTGAGTTTGTGGCTTTCTAAACTACGCCCTGTATAAGATAATCGAATTCTGCAAAAGGCAAGAGTTAAAACATGGCTTATTCTACCCGCATGCAGAAGCCCATTTTTAAATCTCGAAAGATCGACTCATACTGAGCTTTCAAAATTTGGTCTGCCAACGCTGATTTTTTCGAAAAATATTTTTTATTTAATTGTTCCTCCAACGAATTCCAAAAATATTACACCACTGTATAGGCCACTAAAGATGCTTCAAAATACAGAAGAAAAAAATGGGTATTTCTATTTAAAAAAATTGCGATGCGTCATGTACCTCTAAAATGGAACACCCTATATAATCGAAACTAATTTTAAAATATGCACTTCCATCATTTAAATTACCTAAAACTTGAATCGCAGCCGTAGCTTTAACGTGTCAGAAGTTATGGAAGAATTGCGCTTTATTGACTCACCCTGTATGTATAACATGGATTTATATTTTGTGCAACTTTTTAATTTCTTTCAAAAACCCCAAAAAGTTATACTGTCTAGATTAAAACATTTTACTTAGAACTGATATTAGGAAATGATTAAATAGGTTAAATTAGATTTTGTATTTTCAAAAGCACATCCCTTTTGCTTCAGTCACAGTTACTAATTCACAAGACAGCTAAAATTTCTATAGGTATCCAGATGTTGGCTGGCTTGTCCTTTTTATTACCTCTGCCATTTTTCCTACTTTCTACTTGTATTTGCAAACGCCATCTATCTAAAAATGGCTGAATTGTTACTTCAATATTACAGCTTCTGTGCATCACTATTAGTCAAAAGTGAGCAGGAAAACTATTACGCTATGTATAGCTTCCATATTTGTAAATTGTGTTCCCTGGGATGGCATGGAGGGAATGACAAAAATTAAAATGTGTTTTGCTTCAAAAAATTTATACTTATGAATTTATGAACCAAATTTCTAAAAAAAATTTGGGGTTGTCACGAGCCAAAATTTCACATTAAGTAAGTTAGAAGTTCGTAAAGTGTAAAATCAACAAATACAACAAAAGTACTGAGTTTTGGAAGCAGTTTCAATGCTTGCATATAAGAACATAGTACATCTATAATGGCGCCATCTATTGGTACGGTACCCCTGATGCCGCCCTCTTAAAACAAATTGTAAACTCAGTTCAGATATGGTCAATTACTTGAGAATAGTTATAAAGAAAAAGTAGTTGGAATTGTAATATTAAATAAAAATACACAATTTGATTTTTGTATATAGGTTGCATTACGTACGGATTTATATCCTCCACTGCCTGCTGGATGGCGTCAGCTTGGCAAAGCATGGGATAATAACCAAAGGAGGGCTTTTGTAGATCCTACAGAATCTTTCTGGGTAAACAAGGATCCCCCAATGAAGTAAGATTTATATATTGTGTACTAAATACAAATTCATTTCAATATTTTATAGATGCGGCGCTTGTGTAAACCCTTTCAAAGGAGCTATTCAAAAAGAAAGAAAACAGGAAATTGCAGACCTTATAAAGTTAGATAAATTGCGACTAGCACATGATCGTCCCATTCCAGGATATGCTGGTTACAGACCAAGAATGTCTACTGGAGTCCCACTTTCAAAAGTGGAACTGCCAGTTACGCATCCTTTTCTATCAGCCTCACAAGCTATTACTCAACGTTATGCTGATGATAAGCGAGAGAGCGGACAGAAATAAATATATGTTTAAAACTTTATAATATTGTAATAAAATACAATACAATCCATACATGTGTTATAACATAGTTTAGTTGTTTAAAATTTACCTTAAAATCGACTAGGAATGCAAGGCGAATAGTATTTAAATTATAACACAAAAAATCACAAGCTTAACATAATAACATCTATTATAAAGCTTATGCATGGTTTCCTATCGCTTAGTAACTCTATATACTAAAACAACAATAATAAAATCTGTGGCAAGTTGTAAAACAATTCCAAAATCAATTAATACTGATCACCATCAGATCAAAATATTTAGCGTTATTTGGATGAAAAACACAATCAAAAATTGTCTTCACAAAGCAAAGCTCCTAAAGCTTATGTATGAGTTCTCCATTTTCTGCTATGTAACGAACAAGTAGGCAGTTGCTTGAACTGCTCGAGTTCGAACTTGAGGATTTTCGTCTTTTAGCAATTGTAGTAATCGGTGACAAACGGTATCAAAAGACACCTGCATTCTACTTTCTTCATCTAAATGAGAGTATAGTAAACCTGTTAGGAGCGCCGCAAAACTTCGAATGTCAACCCAGGTACTTTTAAAATAAGACACGCACGTCATCAAAAATAATGGGAAAAGTTCCAGTAGCTCTTTCGCCTACAAGAAAAAAAGCAATTAAAAGTGTGTAACTGTAAAGTATTTTTTGAATAAAACATAGAAATGACTGTTGTTTAAAAAAAAAAGTATTACTTAATAATGTACAAATATATTAACTGATGGGTGTTTTAATTAGTGCACTATCTGTAAGTTTTACAAATAAGGAATACATTGGTAAATTTGAGACTTACTTACTTTTAGTGTTACATTTGAAGAAGTAAGATTAATTCAGAATGATTATAAACTAATAGCGTCACAATCGACGGAAAGGAAGTATACGTTAGTAATATTGACCTTGAAATTGTCACACAGTGTGCTGTAACAGCTCTTATACAGGGTGTCAATTTGAAAACGTACAATATGTTATATCTGTGGAAATAAGATGTATTGAAGATATTTAGAGACTGGTTCTACAACATGGAAGGGGAATCATCATGATACTTGAGGTAACCTTCCATTTTCAATCCCCTAGGCTCTGGTTATCACAAAAAAAATTTCAAATGGCAACACCCACTTTGTGGTAACTCATTGAAAAGCTCTTACGAAATGTTTTCAACACTAGCAAACATTTTTTTTCCCAATTCCTTTCAGAAAAATTAAGAAATAAAACTCAGAAGGAAACCAATTATTTTAAATCGAATTTAAAAATATTTGATTAAATGTTGAAAATGATTTCCATTATTCTCTCGGCAACATTAAAGTTCATTAAAATTCTCTCCAAACATTTTGGAAAGTTTGTAGCGGAATATCTCAGCATCCCTGAACTATTCTTTGCAGCAGTTGTGCAATGCAATTGCAGAAAACATGATTTTCAGTAAAAAATAAATGTCACGTTACTGCTCCTTTGTTTTTGTAATAGCAATTTTCCCGATTGAATAGAACACAAAAAACTGTTTTAAATAACAAAAAAATATTTTTAAATTTGTGCATCCAAAGAAAATATTTAATGTACGATGAAAAATAAACAACACTGTATAACAAGGGAAAGTAAAAAGAAACCTGAAAGACCTCATTGACTACATACCATTACTTTAACTAGATCGGATATAAAATCTGAATAATGTAGATTTCCTTCTTCTAGAAGGTGATCTTGAATCATACTGTTCACTTCAATGCTATCCAAAAATGGTCCAACTTTCCGCAGCGAATATTTACATGCCTACAAATTTTATATTAATAAATATCCTCAGATGAGCTGCCAAACATACTTTAACAACATTAGGATTGTCATCACAAAGATGCAGCAATAATGTAATGAGGCTTCCACACACTTGCTCCTTGAAAGCTTCTGGTCTTCGGTCATGATTAATGGACGCCGCCAGGTCCCCAAGAAGCCGGAAAGCTGCTTCTCGAAGCAATGCATCTTCTTGTTCAAACAAAGGCTTAATTCTCATTGCAGCTGTTACCTGACAGGAATTCAAATGGTTTTCATCGGCTGCTTTTAATAACTTGGAAAAACTAAGCATGGCTTCTAAAGCTACACCCGATTCAGTACTGCAAATTTAAAAATGCTGTTAACAATGTACAAAGACAGAATATACTTGAATTGTTAAAATAAGAGCACAACTAATTTTACTTTACCTAATATTATTGTAATCCAATCCTTGCATGAATGCATTGAGAATATTGTCGGAGTGTCTCGACACCAGCTCCCATGAAAGATATTCAATACCAAACCCTAACCCTTGCAAGCCAACCTGTCTAACCATGCAACTACTGTCTGATTGAGTAGTCAATAACATTTCTAAAATATTTTCTGTTAAAACGTTCTGATTACTGGGCCTGTATTTTATAGCAGCAGCTAAAAATGAGGCAACAGCAATTCTCTGGTATTCCAATTCTGATTTAGAATATGGAGCCAGGCATGCTACTAGCCATGCCAGGGTTTGTGGAGCAGTAGAACAGAGGTTTTCTGTGAGTACAGGCACTAAATTTAAAAACTGGTCAAGATTGTCCAAGTGGTTTCCTGTTAATAAGCATTCAGCTATAGTTGTGTGCCCTGCACAAAGAAGGAAGAGTTTAAATGTTTCAAGACATGTGTTGGTAGGATTCAATCGATATGCCTCTCTGTTTGGAATGAGACTGTACTTTTCCTTTTTGTTGGTATTCCTTGTGGAAGTAGCTGGGGCTGCTGTGCCAATATAAGATGCAAGGGTAATATACAGAATAGAGAACAATTCTGGAAATTGTTGTTTGCAAATATCGTGTACTTGGCTGTTTCTGAATATTTCACACATTGCACAAATTGCCTGAAATATGTATAAACAAATGTTTATCGAACTCCTGTATATCAGATTTGTTATTCAAAATATCAAAAAATGCTATTTAGAAGAGTTACAGGGATACTTTTTATAATGGAACAACCTGTACTTTATTACATTTTAAAGACAAAGAAATAAAATAACAATTGATTATATTGTATTTGCGTTATGCAGTTGTTTATATAAAATTTGGACCAGATTTTTTCCATACTTTTGTTAATTAATTAGTCAATGAAGCTAATTACTTCCAATTTAGTGAAAAATAATTAAATGTGTCTCAACACACTATACAGGGTGATCGTTATTAGCATACTAATTAATTTTGAAACCATCTGTATGATTACAAGGCTAAGAAGTCCATTAAACTAAAAAAATTATATATAATCTATACATTCTTTTTAGTGTTAACGCCTACTCCTTGTTTTTTTTTTAATTTGAAAATAGGTTTGTATCAGTTTTTTAAAAGAATTATCCCCTATATGATTTTTACTTTCCCATACCTTATAGGTATAGGGTAAGTATTGAATTCATGAAAATTTTCGAAATCGAGATTTTAACGGAAATATCCGTTTTGGGTCTCTAGGGACCCAAAAAAATGGTTTTTAAAAAATGTCTGTCTGTGGGTGGGTATGTACGTATGTACGTACGTATGTATGTGACGCTCCTACAGCCGAAAGTATTGCTCCGATTTTGATGCGCTTTGGAATGCGGGGGTGTATCAAAAATTCATCGAAAAAATAAGCTTTTCAAAAAAATCCGATACCGGAAGCGGAAGTTACGCATGTTTTTTTGGTATCACTTTTTTCGTGATTACAATTTTGAAACTTTTATCGCGGATAACGATAGAGGGTCATAAGACAAATCTGTTAGTTTTTTGCCGAACTCGCTAGCTTCAAAATGAAGGGCGCTATGATTTTTTGAAAATTTTGAGTTTAACGCCCAATTACTCGAAAACGGATGAATCGATTCAAATGATTTTTATTTTCTGAATAGTATATGAAGGGTAAAATGAGGTGATATAAAAAGTTTTTTTAAAAATTATAAGGGGCCTAAATTACGAATTTTCAAAATTTCGGAAATTTTCAAAAAATTATTTCTCAAAAACTGCTCCAAGGAATTTTTTTTAAATTTCATATGTCGATAGACCTCGCAAGGGGCTATCGATATATTTTTTGAAGAACTCCGTAATTTTCCTGTGGCGCCCTCTACGAAGCTTGGAAGTTTGAAACTTCAAACTCCTTTAATTAATAAACGAAAAAAGATAGGAAGCTGGGGTTTTCACTGAATCGCTCAGTACGTAATGGAGCATATGAATATGCAAAGAAATATTACACTCGTGGATATATGTAAGCGCACCGGCCCCCTCCCCCCTCTTTTTTAGAAAAATATTTTTTTTATTCTAACGGTTGTTATTTGTTTGCGCCAAAGAATCTTTTTCCGCGAAAATAAAAAAATCGATTTTTTATGCCCTACAAAATATAATTTCCAGGGACTTAGAAAATTTTACCTCGGTAGCAATAGCGATCGGTACTAGTTAGACCGCGCGACGTATATAGTAGAGAATGAAGTATGCCTGGTTGCATATTAAAAGGAATTAAGGGGCACCGCAGATATTTGGCGGGACTTCTTACAAGCCTTGTAAGTCTATTCGTTACGAGGCAAGGTTTTAGGATAGCACTTGAACAACCGTTTTGAGGAAAATAACTCTACTGTTGAATAAAGATGATATGAACAGTTTCCAGTATGGGAAAGTCCAGGGAGGCAGTCGCGTCCACTTATTTTTTATTCAACTCAACTTTTATAAAATTTGTATTACACTCTATATGTCTACAATTTGTAATGGAATTATATTGCAGGCCATGCACTTGTGATTGTTTTAAATTATTTAAATTTTGGAGTGTTTAGATTGCTCCGACTAAACTAATCACTCTCCACCAACTGAAAACAATTTAAAATTGTACTGAACAAAATTACCCACTATTTTTCTTAATAGCATTGTTTGGTATCTTGAACAGAAAAAAATGTGATATAAAAGCATTCCGCACTAACTAAAGACCTTGTATAAATATTTGAATACTGTAATTTCAATTTTTGTGGCAGAATTAAGTAATCATCACATATTTTTTGATTATTTAGGTGAAAGTGCGTGTATTTTTACTGGATGTAGTTAGTAGACTAAATACTGTTACAGACTTACCTGCAAAGGTTGCAAAGTAACAATCCTTAAACTTTCTATACTTTGGTGTTCTTCATATAGAGCACCAGCTTTAAATATTCTTTTGATCTGCTCCAAAATATCACAGACAAGATTTACATCTGTTGAGAACACTGCCCAACAGTCGTTTATGCACCTGAAATGATTCAAAATGTATTCCTCAGATTATGTTGTGGAAGAAGTTTTATGTACATATATCAGGCTAGTACAAAAGTCACAGAAACTCACACAATGTAAGTTTCAGGAAAAGCAATCTACGAAAGATTTTCCCATTTATAAAAACCACGAAAATGAAAAACATTTACTGAAAAGTTATGACATTTTTCTTATTAAATGTATCACCTTTGGCATTCATTTTTATATAGAGAATTCAGAAATAATATTTTATTACCTACTTCATTTTTTTTTCTGAAAACCATATAAGCAAATAATATTTTATTTCACATATTTCCTGGATTGACTATGTTTAATTTTGAAAATTTATATGTACATTTTTAAACTTGGTGTAGTGTATATATTTTAAATAGTTACAAAATGACAATGCCCAATAAATGATATATTTATTGTATCTAGTTCATATTGAACTGTAATTTCTTGGCATTATGCAACAGCTTTCGTTTAATTAATTGTTATCACTCTCTAGGTGGTGTTTTCAGTTTTAATTCAAGGTACAGCTTGTAGGTTTTAACCTTGCTCGTGAGTGAACATTGCCCACTACCACGAAATCGGTGGGGGAGGCCTGGAGATCATTTCATCGTGTGTTTGTTTGTAGGAGTCGACATCGCTGTACACTACAGTGAAAAGTGCGTGCAATGGAGTTTCAATCTAAAATTAAAGCAGCGAAGCGCACGCGCGTTTCTTTTACTGAGTGTACTGAATGCTAACTGCCCATATACATTGCATTCGTCTCTGTTCCTCCTAGTGCTCACTCTTTCTCGCGCCGCGCACCTCCCACCAGTAAGGTTAAATTCGGCAAGTTGTAAGTATTTCTTGTTCTTTTCAAAAATCTGTTAAAATTATCAGTAAAAACAGAATAGAAAACCATTGTAAAAGCACATTTTTTCCCCTATTTAAGCCCATTTATATACAGGGTATACCCCACTCACATGTTAATATCTACAATTATTGTAGATTGGAATAAATAAAAAGTAATAGTAATAATTACTTTTCAAGAATACTACAAATTCTGAATTCTCCAAAAATGGTTTCTAATTTAAGCAGAACTCTGACTGCCATGCATTTAATGGAATTCCTTGAGCGGGAATTTCGGTTTAATGGGATCAAAGATCATACAAACACAGAGAGAGAGCCTGATTTTTTCACAATATTTAAGTACTATTAATTGAATTCCTTCATAAAAACTTTAATTGGTAAAATGATAAGATGGTAGTATGATTCAATCAGCTTTTGATTCGACATAATTTTATATGTGTATATTATTTGCTAATTCAAATAACTTCTTATAAACGCAATTCCTTTTTCGTAAACCCACGGGAAAAAACTCTTCTACTAACTCAGCCACACAACCTCTTAAATCCTAGAGGACTGATAGATAACTTTAATTTCCTATCACTTTCAAGGGTTAATTTTGTTTGTGATGTTGATAAAAAGAGGAGATCTCTTCATCAGTGGTTCTTAAGCAATCATAATGGAGATTCATAAAATTGTTTTTTTTTCTTAAAAAAAATAGTTCCGTTATATAAGGTAAGTATTCCCATTTTTTTTATTTTAAAATATTTTGTTGCAGGTTTCTGAGGCTAACTTCAACTTGAGCTCTCAAAGTTCCCAGTAGAATCAGCTGTGACAGCTGTGATGGCGGAGCAGTTTTGTGATTTTAAATAGCTTGGTAAACCTTTTTTCACGAATTTTAATACAACTCTCAATTCCCTTTCTAACCACGATTATGTAGGGAACACATACTTTTTTTGATACCATTTCTCTGTTGAAATATTATTACTTTTAACATTGCATTGAAGGTAAAGGAATAGTCTATTATGCAGAGGGATAAAAAGGTTACATTAATGTTTAAATTTAATATAAAAATCTAGAATTGATATTAAGATTTAAAATAGCAAATAGCAAACAGTACTTGATAGGCGTTCAAAAACTAAACAACCATAAATAAAAATATTTAAGAGAGCAGCAATCCCTGCTAAAATATATGAAGAGCTGTAAAATTTCATAAAAATATTCTTACTATGTAAAAATTTTTACAGTATTTTTACAATTTTCTTACTTTCAATAATTTGTTTTCAAACTATGATTACAAACAACAATTTTTTTGAAAACTTGAGTAATAGGTTGCTTATTGGTATGTTAACATTTTAAAGGAAACTAATTACGAAATAGAGACCCTCGCGCCATCTGTTGAAAGTCATAAGAACTACAACCTGTACGTGTATTATACACGTACAGGTTGTAGTTCTTATGACTTCTCACAGATGGATGTATAGTTAACCCGTGACAACAAGGACCTTTCTAGAATAATCTTGATTCATTTCACGACGCATCAACGAGAATATTCCAGAAGCTATTTACCTCGTACATATGCGCCATGCTAAGCATTCATCGTCAATGGATTTTCGCAAACAAGGAACAATTCGTGGAAGCTGTAGTTAGAAAATTTGCAACTAATCCTTGCAAGATTCATAAATTAATTTTATACATAAATAGTGTTTTTCTATTGTAATCGTGTATTATTGCATGCCCCCCCCCCCCATGAAAGAAGTTGGATTCAGAAAG
>JABXWE010022925.1:0-18044 GCA_014611495.1 Limonius californicus
TGAAAAATATACAATGTACAAGGCTTCTCAACGTATAAATGTGCAGGCACTGCTAAATACTCGTCAGAATACAGAAATTCAGGAAAACAGGGAATACGTTTTCAAACTTATAGAAATTCTTTTATATCTTGTCAAACAAGGTAATGCTTTAAGAGGCCATCGAGAAGATGATGACTCTAAGAACAACGGAAATTTTTAAGAATTGTGTAACTTATTTGCTAAATCTAACAACAAATTTGCAGATCTTTAAAAAAAAGACATATCTGAGCCACGACATTCAAAACGAAATAATTTGTATATCTTCAGATATCATTTTAAAAAGAGTAATAGATGAAATTGGTCAGTGTGGATTCTATTCGTTAATAGTTGATGAATCTCGTTGTTACAAAAGTGAACAGTTGTCTGTTGTGGTCCGATACGCCAAAGATTTAGAAATGAAGAGCGAGTTCTGGGATTTATTGATTGTTCTTCATGCAGAGATGCTTCTGGTCTCGAAAATTTAATTATGCGTTTTCTGGGCGCCTTAAAACTTGAAGTTCCGATTGTTGCTCAATCATACGATGGTGCCAGTGTTATGGCTGGAAAGAATGAAGGACGGCAAGCAAAAATAAAAATATTTCTCCCTCAGGCAATTTACACACACTGCATAGCACACAGAATAAACTTAATAGTAGTAGACACGTGCAAATCTGTTGGAGGTGCAGCACAATTTTTTAATGCGGTTGAGGCTTTATATTGCCGCTACTCAAAACCAGGTGCACATAAGACATTTGAGCTCGTTCACAAAAAATTAGGTCTAAAACTTATTGAAATTCAAAATCTGAGTACGACTAGATGGAGCTGTCGTTTCCTGTGACAATCTAATGAAAAATTAGAGTGCTATTAAGAATGTCTAGAACAAGAAATAACAGGTGCCAAAGATCCCGACTCAGTTGAAGCGATGGGTATACTTTCAAGTTTGTCAAAAGCAGAGTTTGTGGTATCCCCTTTTGTATTTCATTTCATTTTAAGCATCACGCACCCCTTGAGTAAAATTTTTCAAAATCCAAATGTTACGTTGGGAAAGGCTAGTCAAATAATAACTTCTACTATTTCGCTTTTAAAAGAAGAAAGAAACAAATTTTCAAATCTCTAAGGTAGTAAAGTTCGCAGACGAATATAATTTATACCTTAAACCAGCGCGTATGTCAAAAAAAAGAAAAATGCCACATGCTTTATCAGATTTCTTAGAGAAAGTTCTACAGGTCACGAAGAAGCAATATTGGGGGCAAATATAGAAGAACATTGTAGAGTAACTGTATATTTACGAGCCATGGATGCTGTAACAAATCAATTTAGAGAAAGGTTTGGTGACCTAGACTTTGCTAAAAAGTATCGACAGCTTTTTAAATCTGTCTCTTGAAGGTAGTCATGTTTTCTTAAATCGTTATGTGCAACTCTTTAAAATTGATGCACCACTCTTAGAAGCAGAAATAAATATTAACAAAACAAATGATAAAAAACGAAAACATCACCAAGTCGTCTATTTTAAAGAAATATGTGACTCTGGATGTACAACCTAATTTATACAAACTTCTACAGGTTGCAATAGCAATTCCTGTTAGCTCCGCCGGGTGCGAGCGCAGTTTTTCGGCCATGAGAAGAATTAAGACGTGGATATTTCATATTGAAAATGGGTTGGCTTAACAAATTAACCCTCAAGAGGTCTTGGACGTTTTTAAAAATATTAGACACAAATAAATAGCCTCTCAATGATCCTCCAGTATATTTTGCAAATTTGATAAAATTTATATTGATTTTTATTTTATGAAAAAGTGCATAATTTTTGAAGGGAGCTCACCCCCCCCAAAAATGTGGTTCCTCCGCCAATGTACATAGAATAAAATATACAGTGCGGTCGAAAAATGTCCACCTCCTAACTTGATATTTCTTCACGAAAATGTGTGTGCTTTAATGGGAGGCTAAATACTACTTTTAAGCCCATATTTAAGTCGTTTTTTGGCGATGCACTTATTTGAACCGTATTACCTACGGTTCAAAATCATGCATTTTAGCGTTAAAACGGTGACGTCACAACACGAAGCGTTTTGAATAATTTCTCTCTGGTTTGAACCGTCCTTCCTGTACTGGTTTAAACCACCATAAACAGCTGATCTAAAGTGCGACCTGCATGACCTACGATTAGCCGCGTGTAATAACCTAACTTTTTGTTTATTAATTTTTGCATTTACTTCTAAATGTGTAATTAAACAAAAATGTTGCAAGTGAAACTGTTCGATATAACGGTCTATGTAGATGACACAACTGCAGAAAATTTAAAAGGTAACTTAGAATTTTTATATGTTATCAATATCTTAAATTTCTTAAATTTGTTAGATAGCCAATATGCATTGGAGTACTATGATGCTATAAAAAAACAATTAAACAATCGAACTTCCGATGCTTCTGAGCCATCAGCCACGTGCTCCTTGTGGAAATGCCCTAAGAAACCCACCCAAGCAGATCACGAAGCAACACTAGCTTTTCTAGCATTAAGAAAAGAGTATGATGAGCAATTCCAGGACAAAAAAACCTGCAAAAACGATATTTGGTTACAAATTGCTGACAAAATGAACCAAATGGGATTTTTTGTAGGCGAGGGAATTGTCGGCCGAGAAAAGTGTCGCCAGAAGTTTGCGAACATGCAAAAGGCTTATTGTAAAAATCAAGACTTACGAAGGAAAACTGGGCAAGGAAAAGTTAAGGAACTTCCATATTATGAGGAATTGGATGCCATCCTTGGGGATAAACATAAAGCAAATCCTAGCGTAGTATTTGATTCTCTGCTGCCAGAGAGTGAATGCAGCAGTACTAGCTCGGGTTTATCTTCAGGAGCTACATGTTCAAAAAATCTTCCAAAAGAAGAAAACCGCTTCAGTAACATTCATAAAACTGTCAAGCCAAAATCATCGAGAAGTTCAGCATTAGAAGAAATTTTAAAACTGCAGAGAGAAAATTGCGAGAACCGAAAATGTGACTTTGAACGAATGATGGAGTTGTTTGAGACACAAAACCAGCAACGACATGAGCAAATGATGGCTCTCATATCCAACTTGGGGAGACCAATACAATCTACAAAACGAAGATTGTCTAATTCAGATAGTGAATAATAAATGTTTGTAAACTATATTTCTTGTAAGTACCTATATATAATGTTCTTTATTAAAAATACATATTCTTTCGTAATGTGTTTTTTATTTTACCTAAAAATAATATATAAGCCACTATATTTTTACATTCCTTATTAAAGTTAGATGCAGTCATGCTATCTGCATACAGTTAATGATAAAAAAATTAAAAATTATATAAAATTTGTTACATATATTTTCAACAAAAGCTCTTCAACAATTATTATAACAAATTACATATTTCTTGCCTTTTATTAACGGCATCTACAGGCACATCACTTGCATTTATATAATCATCATTATTATTGGCAACTGAATCATATTCATTCCAAAAATCTAAATTAATAAAACAAAAATTATGTAAAATGCAGCACGCAACGATTATTTTAACTGCCTTTTCAACACTATTCACATTGATAAACTTTAATATCCTCCATCTGGATTTCAGCAACCCAAATGTGTGTTCCACAACAATTCTGGTTATGCTATGTAAATTATTGTACCGTCGTTGTCTGTCGGTTAGATTTCCAAGGTCCCTATAATTCAAAAATAATATTTAGAACTTATGCTAGCATTAACTATATTTTTTTATTACTTATAAGGTGTCATTATCCAATTTCTTAAAGGGTAAGCTTTATCACCTACTAAATGATAACGGTCTTCAGGGAAAAATTTCCTAAAATTTCCTTTTTCTTCGACATCCTGGTATAATGCTGAATTGTTGAAAACCTGATAAGGGATAAATAGCGATTATATTTTAACAGTAGTATATACGTATAACACTGTCAATTTTTACCCTGCTGTCATGTGCAGAACCTGGAAAACCAACCATAATATTGGTAAAAATTTTATCTGCTGTGACTATGCCTTGTAGTTTAATGGAATGGTTTCTGTTTTTATCAATATAGCTCTCCTGTTGATCTATAGGAGCTTTAAATTGAACATTACATCCATCAATTGCTCCAATAACCCCTATAATAAAGTGAATATTAACTTTAAAAAACCCAACGTAAATTTTAAAAGACAAACCTGGAAATCCACATCTTGCTCTAAAGTCATTTTCAATTTTAACTAATTCTTGTACATCTGGCCACACAATTACTTTTTTGTGTAAAGTGAATATTTGTAACAGCATGTATTCCGTGCTATTATAAACAGTTGATACTGCTACGTTAAATATTTCAGCAATTCTTGCCAAACTTTCGCTTCTTCCCAACCATGAAATAGTCATCAAGAGAGCTTGTTCCATAGGTATTGGTTGTTCTCCACCTACATATTCCTTTTCACAACAATTGATATTATCCAATAAAGCATAAAACGTTTTCCTAGTCATTCTATATAACATGAAGAAATCACGATCTAAGTATGAGGGTATCCATTCTGCACAGTAGCCTTCAATCCTTTTATGCTGTTCATTAGTGCCAATAACTGCCAGCATTAAATTCTGTACTTCAGTATCATTGTTGTCACTATCTTCCAGATAACGTCGAAGTAACATTAATTGCTGATTAGACGCATCATAACTATCTATTACGATACCTAGTATTGCCAGTTTTAACTGTGTCCTAAAATTAACAATAATAAGCACATATTTTACAGTAAATTGTATTGGTACTTACATCGCGTATAAATTCAGCAAATAAACGTTGACAAAACATTCACTACTTATTTTCAGGTTATGTTGGTTATGAAAATATAAACAAGCGCCTACCACCGGTTTCAAATATACTCATTTTAGCGCTGATAAATATAGTGACGTAAGCCAAGAATACGGTTTGAACTCACGGATGAATGCGGTTCATCGCCAAAAAACGACTTTAAATTTTATAACTTTCAAAATGGCGGCTAAGCGCCATCTTGAACTATTTTTTAAATGGCAATGGGGGTCCGGTGACACCTCATTTGAAAGGTATTTGAATTCTGCGTCTGATTCTTGAGTTTCATAAAAAAATATTCACCAAAAAAAAATGACAGATGATTGAATATAACAAGTTTATGGAAAAAACTAAGAATTAAAGCAAAAAGGTATGCTTTTGAAATGTTCACCATTGAAGAATGAAGAAGAAGATTCTAAAACACAAAAAAACTTAATTTTTACAACAAAAACTGAATAGTAATACTATTTTAATAAATGTTCAAAGTGTACTCCTTGAACTTCTTGGCCATAGAAAACCCTATTTAATCTCTTCCCGTACTTTCTGGAAAGTTTCAATTCTGATATTTGCACAAGCCTCTATTATTTTAAGTCGTAAATCCAAAAGGGAATCGGGTTCTGTTTGAAAAACTTTCGGTTTAAGATACCTCTACAAAAAAAGTCCAACGGAGTCAGGTCAGGGGATCGCGGAGGCCATTATGTTGGACCACGACGACCAATTCATCGTCGAGGATACGTTGCTTCGAGATAATTGCGAACTTGTCTGTTAAAATGCGGAGAAGCGCTATCTTACTGGAATATGATATCCATGTCAAATTCGTTTGGATTATTTTCAGCAATCTCAACTATTAACGGATGGATGAGGTTTTCCACCTACGATATGGTCGCCAAGCACTCAAATTGGGTGTGACCTTCCCGGAAATCATGGGGATTTTCATCGCACCAACATCTTATATTTTGCATGTTAACAAACCCATTTAAAAATGTGCATTCGTTACTAAAACAGATATTGCGAAGATAGGATGGGATTCTTGCAATGGTTTGGGTCATGACTTCACAAAATTCAATGGGTCTATCTGGATCATCTTCAATCAACCAGTGTAAAATCTTCATTTTGTATGGATGGAACTTATACCGAACTTTCACCGACTATCTGAATTTGTTTGTCTTCTGAAATTGCGGGTCGTCCAGGGGTTTTCCTGTTTTGCACACTTCTGGGTTAATAAATTTTTGCACAAGTTCTTTTAAATTCGCCCTCGAAGTAGGGCGGGCGGGAAAACGTTCATTACATATTCTTTCGGTTTCGTGAAAGTTTCGATTGGCTTCAGTAAAAATAAAAACTGCTACAATTTTTTCCTGGAAAGTTTGAACATTCGCAATAATTATTGTTAGAATCACCGGTTTTGACACAGAATATTCAAACGTGAGGAAATACAAGATTTCAGATCATGGAGAATTATCTGTTGAATAACTTTCGTATTTAATTGTTTATCATATTTGGATTAATAAAGGCGCTATAGGGCTACCAAATTCCAATTTTCAAAAATTAAAAATTCGTCGGGAGCGTCAAATGAAATTTAAGAGGTCTGTAGAAAACAAATTGTAGCTCGTCCGCAGCTCTACCGACACTGATTAAAAAAATTGACGACTACCGTAAACTGGGGTGAAAATGTGCCGCTTTTTGGGGGTTTTGTATACTTATGGAAAAACAATCAAAGATAATAGCTAACTGGACGATAGTAATACGAAGCTGAAGTCTTCGGGTGTGTTTCGTAGTATATAGAGCTTTCTACATTCAGAAATTAAAAAAAGAAAAATTTTTTTCTATGGCACACATTCACCCCCGTTTACGGGGTGACTATGTGCCGCCTCAGTTTTCAATAGATATCTTGCCTAACAAACCAGCTGGCACATTCTCACCTAGATATCCGGCAACTATGAAAGCAAATGGACACTAAAATCAGCATAGGTAGGTATGATTCTTAAATTTTTTTGTCGAATTAAACCCAGAAAAGTAAGAAAAAACTTTTATCCAACAAATTAACTGAAAACTCTTTAAAAAATCAACTCTTAGGGTATTCCATGTAAATACAGTTTATCTTATAGCAACACTAACATAAATCAGGCACTTTAAAAATTTCCCTTCTAGAGATTTGAAGGGGTGTACAAATTTTTTGTTTAATATCTGTGTACAGGTACCAAAGCAAGTCTGGTTTTCCAGGCCACTTCCAATTTCCACCACACTTTACCATTGCTGAAATTAATACTGCATCATTTCCAACTTTTTTCACTTGACCGGGATAAAGTTGATTGTCATACATCACAATCACATGGTCACCAACATTGATTTCATCTCTTTGCAGATTGTTGTCTAGGGTCTTGTCAGGTGGTATATCAGTATCAGAGTCATCATAAAGTAGAACACTCTGGTCACTTTCTGCATAAGAAACACGTCCTGCGCTTTCACTATCGCTGTTCGATTCTTCATAAACTCTTTTGAAAATGCTTGTAGGAGGAGATTCGGGTTGCTCACGTGTAATGCCTGTCAAAGTTGATGGTTGCTCTAACTCTATTTCGGTTCCGTTATTTTGTGGGTTAATATCGGCGGCTGAGATACTTTTACCAGCAGGAACATTGACTTTTTTTCTTTTTTTGTTTGTTCTTGTAGTTGTGATGGCCTGCCTTTTCGATTTAAGGTTTTCAATAAAGCTATCACCAACTAATTTTTCACCTCTGGTAATGTTTCAATGCTGTACAATGTACATGGGCATTCTTTGCAATACTTCATGGCGGTTAATAGGGACTATGCCACATTTACGAAATCCAGATTTGAGATTTTGAGCAGAATTTTCTTCCAAAACGTTCATTAGATTTTTCAAAAGTCCGGGAAATTCTTCTTTCGGCACTGTCACGCATCGGCTGTTTCGAACCTTTTCTTTCCAGTCATTTAGAACTTTCCTCCACGCTATTTTTACTGGCCGAAAGTATGCAACGTCTAAGGGTTGCAGGAGATGCGTCGCATTCGGGGGCAGGGCAATAAATGAAATATCATTTTCATGACAAAGATCGATTACTCTAGCGTTTAAGTGTGAACTTAAATTATCGCCTATTATAACTTTCTTTCCCTGTTGCTTTTTTAGAATAGGGAGCATGAGGCTTATGAACCAGTCCTCAAAGCACTGAAAGTCAAACCACCCTGACTTTGTACGATTGTAGCGAGCCTTTTCAGGGCCATTTTCAGTCCAGCTTTCCCACATCTTTTCGGCTTTAAACACCACATAAACAGGTGCTAATTCACCACTTGCACTCCCACACATCATTATGGACGTGTTCGATTTAGACGAATTTCTTATATTTTCAGGGTACTTACAGCCTCGCTTAACGAGCACTCTGGAAGAGCCTGGGTCGTCTACAAGACATGTCTCATCATAATTCCAGATGTTGGCCGCTGCAACGCCTTCAATTTCTTTTTCAAGATGATTAAAAAACTCATTCACCACTTCCTCGTTAACGCTGGCTCGACCGTGACTAATATTTCTGGCTGTACGATTACAAATTTGCTTTGCGTGTCGTTTAAGAAAAGAATTTGCCCATTCGATTCCCGGTACGTTATTTTTGAATTTTTCGACTGTCCGACCCTGCTTATCCAAATAACTCTTTACAATGAATCGCAACTCCAGCTTATTCACTGGAAATCCATAAGTTGATAGCGTGATGAGATGTGCCACGATTGCTAACTCCTCGTCCTCAGTGAAGACAGTCTGGCTTCCAGGTTTCTTTGGAGCTTTATTTTTTAATTTATTACTCAAAACATTTCTGTGTATCCCGTATTTCTTAGCTGCCGCGCGAACAGAGATTTTCTTAGTACGGATTTCATTTAAAATTCGCTCCAAAGTCTGTCTGATAATTACGGTAGTGCCTCGTTCCTGGGTTTCGAGCGTATTGGCGCATCCTGCAATTAAGATGAAAACTTGAATTAAATTGGCATCTAGATATGTAAAACGCAAAAACACGAGGCGACTGTGTGCCACAAGATGGCACAAAGTTCCCCAGTATTTTTGCGCCGTCAGCTATAATTTTCCGTAATTCATAAATTAATAAAAACAACGGCAAATCACAACGTCATGTTGAAGTCAAGTAGATACTTAATGAAAATCACTTACCTGAAAATCTTAATATCAAACAGGGGATTCACACCATGACAAATTATACGGGCTATTCTGAAATCCGCTATACACGTTAAAAAACTCAACAGGTTGCAGATTCCCGTCGGTTTCGAATGCGTGGTTCGGTGTAGCGCCAAAAGATGGCAAAAGTAGTACCATTGTAAGGAAAAATACCGCGAACTTCAACAGTGACATGGTAAAGGCTCCAAATTCTAGTAACTACAAAAAAGCGTCATCCAAGCCACATCAGACAAATAGTTTTTTGGCAAATGGGCGTAGTCAAAATTTGGAATAAATCGTACCGGTCACCATTTTCAAGCTAGAGAGTTCGACAAAAAAGTTTTAGATTAGCCATAAGATAATTTTTTGTAAACCATTTTTTTGGGTTCTGCGAGTGCCAAAACGTGTATTTCCGTTAAAACTTCGACTGCCAAAATTTTCATGATATCAATACTTCCCTATACCGGAGGCATGGGAAAGTAAAAAGTTAACAGAAGAAATATATGCAGGTAACTGCTCACTATTTCCACTTTGAAAATAATTGTATTTTAATGCAGTTTGTTTATTTTTAATATTTTGACGTATTAAGTAGCTAATACAAATGGCAATTAAATTTGTAGTTCAAGTTTTTTTGTAGTTAACTCTTCCTAGAAAATTATTTAAATAAATGAATTTGAACATTTGCTCATTCTAGCATGTATTGTAACTGAATTTCGTATAGCAGAGCCATGAATGAAAAAATATCAAAAAAGTATATTACTGCAGTCATATATGTTGATAAAACCTTTTTCGTCAGCATGCTGTATAAAACATCAAATAATAGAACGTAACAGTAAACAGATAAAAGAACTTTATTTTAAACATGTACAACTTTTTATTTATTATTAAATTATATAATTAAAATGTATTACATTTACATAATATACTTAATATTTGGTGTAATATCCCTCACGGTCGATGCAATTTTGTAGCCTCGTGCTCATAGAGAAAACCAATCGATTGCATGTATTTAGTCCAAGCATTATTTCCCAAACTTCTAAAACGTTCCTGTGTAGTTGGTCTGTTGTGCGGATTTTTCGCTCATCCGGATCCCCCCACAGTCAAACAGCTGCTGCCCGTAGATTTTCAATTGGATTAAGATCGGGAGAACATGCCGGCCACCCAATTAAAATAATTTCCGGATTATTCAAGAACCATTCTTGCACAACTCTAGCCGTGTGAATTGTGTTTGGCCCATTTACAAAGGCGTTGCCAAGTTAAAAAAAAGTTATAAAAATTGTGTAAATCTACGAAAGCAATAGATATTTCATTTAGTGTGCATCACGGTGTCTCAGTACTATTGTTAACTTTTCATTAATGGCTACAACAAAACAATTGAGCGTCACATTTTATAGTTATTTACAAAACAGTAATTTTTTGATGAAACGGCTTGTACATTTTTCATATAATGAAAGGAAATTAAATTTTGGTAGACTAAAAAGGTTCAAACACGACTGTAACTTAAAAGTGCATAATAAAAAAGGTATGAACGATTACTTATTTGGTTTCAGAAAAAGTTATTTTAAATTATACAGGTAAATATTTTACTTACCGATAAATCAACCCTTCCCGCTAAGAATCTCGTTGACCAGGCCTCCTTGGCATTTTTAGTTTTCACTCGAACGAACAACTTTCAACCACAAGAAGATACAAGAGTCAAGAGAATGCCGTTGAGAATTTATTGAAAGGAAGAAGTAAACTTTTCTACTGGTTGTTGACTGATAACGTAAATGCGTCCTGTCGTTAAGCCGAAATTCACTACATTGCATTGTTTATTAAAGATACTATGTAATCCGCTGCGTCCTGTCTACAAGAAAGAAAGAATTCGGGAAAACCGTTTTCTATGGCAAGGTAGTTTTGAAACAAAATATCTCATGGTGATTATTTTAAAATTTGTGATAGTGATTCACATTACCCATGTGCGCCGCCGGGTTGATCAGCCGTCACCGACATATTTTCAAGCACCGACGCCGCCGCCGATTAATATCGGCGTAAACAACCCTACGCCGCGCTGCGCCGCCGCCGTTTAGATCGACGGAATCGGCGGCGCCAGATATATTTCAAACGAATGTTTATAACCTTTCTTATATTCTATTGTTTGATATTTTATACAGCATGCTGGAAAAAAAGCTTTTATCAACAGATGTAACTGCATTAAAATAGCATTAATTTCAATTTTGGAATGTGGAAATGGTGAGATGTTACCTGGATCTATTTGTTCTGTTAACTTTTTAGAATTTCTGAAACTTGTCAAATTGTTCTACATTTTACAATAAAATTATTTTAATTTTTTTAAAATGCAAGACTTCTTTACTTCAATGTTGTTTTATAAAAGTTATGGACGTTAAATAAGTAAAAGTAGGTAAGTTGCTGTTAACTGATTGGAACGATTATTCGTACACCTAAAAATTGTTCAAATATTTTCCATTATAAATACTTTAGATAATGTAAAAGGGTTCGTTTACCTGCGGGGGGTATTTATAACAAGCCTTGAGGTGACTAGGAACGTAAATCTTAACTTGCTCGAATGTTGCAATATTAGTTGCATACTGTGTAGGATTTTACGACATTACA
The DNA here is from genome assembly GCA_014611495.1 of Limonius californicus. NCBI lineage: Eukaryota > Metazoa > Arthropoda > Insecta > Coleoptera > Elateridae > Limonius > Limonius californicus. Next base: position 11,601 of record JABXWE010022925.1, read on the forward strand.
TCTGAACGTGATTGTACTGTATCGCGGCGCATAGCGTTCAGCTGATTTCGTTATTCCTTTGTTCTTGTATTTTTTTATTGCTTTTTATTTTTTATTTATATCTGAAAACAGTTAGTGTAGGTATAGAATTAAATGTCTAATAGGAAATAAACAGATAGAGTGGGAGACACGTTTTCTTTTGCAAGAGGCCATCTCCATTCGACTTAAATTTCGAAACAGATATGATGTAAAGTAAAATACAGATAATGTAAGTTTATTCTCAGTCTGTTCTGTCTCAAATGAGAATTCAACTGTTTTTTAAATTCCAGTTTCGATTAAACTAGTTTAATATCAGTAATTTAAAAAACCAATACACAATTTAGAAGCATTGGAATAGATCAGTAGGACATATTTGTCATGCCTCGCTGAGAGTCCTCACTACTGTGGCGCTCATCTTGCTCCTCACCGCCTCTCTCAATTGGCTGGCCATTCCCTCTCCTACTGCTATTAATAGATCTCCCCCCCCCGTGTTTTTCTCATTTTCTTGACATCTACACCTGTACCTCTAATTTCCACCTCGTCTTTTACATTTTTAAGTAAGTCCGCATACGTCATCCCTTCTATCTTTTGTATTAACACGGCTTCCGGCTTTTTCCGCCTCCTCTCGTTCTCCTCTTTTTCGCCTATGTTGCGTGGGCTTTGCTGCGCGCCGTTTGGTTCCTTCTTCTGCAGCACACTCTGGGATGTACAGTTCGACCCGCATACTAGTGCCCGCGAAGACTATTTCTATGATCTTCCTGACTACTTCCATGTCCACTCCATCCGGCACTGGCATTGCTATTTTTCCCCCTGATGCCGCTCCGCGAGTTTCGTTTTGTGGCCGAAACAAATTAAAACTTTATTTTTTTACTATGGAGTTTTATTTTAAACATAGGAGTATAAATGTACAGAGTTGACTAACATTACGACATGTAGCAGCAATATACAAGTTAAGACTAATTGTATTACATGAACAAGTTGATTATATAGTATGAACACCCAGGATAAGAGGTTAGATAAGCAGGTTGAGAATAACAAGTATGTGATACTTTGCTCTTAAGCTAGATAAGAAGGTTAAGTGTATAATACATTACTAGATACATTACTTGCGCCTCCCGCTCGTCGAGAGTTCGCGCGTCCAGACACGAAGCATTCTTGTGAAATTAATGTATTTACTTTCATTTCATGAGAAAAATAAGTAGGCTATTTTATTTAACTTATCCAAGGAATTACGAGGGTAGGCTGAAAACTAATGCACACATGCTTGCAGAGCGCGAACAAAAACAAATAGCAAGACCAGACAAAAAGTACATTAAAGTACTATTCTTAAGTTTCAAAATCATATAGTTATTTTTCAACATAGTCACCGTTAAGGCTAACATATTTCTCCCAACCTGTAACAAGTTTTTTCATTCCTTCACTTAAAAATTCTTCCGACTTTTCTCGAATCCAGGACTTGACAGCGGCCTTCACCTCACCGTCCGAGGTGTAATGATTACCCTTGAGGTCTCTCTTGAATAGAGGAAAAAAATAAAAATCGCAAGGCGCAAGATCGGTGGAATAAAGAGGGTGTGGAATCGGTTCAAACTTCAGATTTCGCAGAAGAGCCTCTCCAGTTGCGCGCGAGGTGTGTGGACGAGCGTTGTCATGTTGCAAGATTAATGGCTCCAGGCTGCCTCTAATACGACAAACTCGACGTCGGAGGTGTTTGAGAGTCTGTATGTATTGAGAAGAATTTACCTTTGCCCCTCGTTCCAGAAAATCGGTCACATAAACTCGGTGAGCATCCCAAAACACAGTCAAAAGAAGTTTTTTTGCGGATGGTTGTGTTTTGAACTGTTTCGCCTGAGGAGAAGACGGATGTCGATATTCAGCGCTCTGTCTTTTCTCTTCCGGGTCGTAATGATGTACCCATGACTCGTCCCTCGTCATAATATTCAAAAGAAAGTCGTCTCCTTCATCACGGTAGCGCTGCAGAAGTTGCTCGCAGCATTCCAATCGACGCTGTTTTTTCTCGTCTGTGAGACGGCGTGGTACCGATCGTGCACAGATTTTACGGTATCCCAGCTGTTCAATAATGAAGCCGACACGTTCCTTGGATATTCCAATATGGTTTGCGATGTTTATCGTCTGTGGCAGTGACCGAACGTCCGCTGCGTGTTTCATCAAGAATTATGGCTTTTCTAGGCTCGCAACCACGAAATTTTATTACCCATCCATTTACAGTGGACTTATCAACAGCATCGTCACCATAAACAGTCTTTAAACGACGATGAATCTCAGGAGGAGTCACTTTTTCAGCAGTTAAAAATTCGATAACAGCACGCTGCGCGTTGACATAGCACTACAACACGTCTCCATACTTCCACTTCTCGAAATACACTGGATGAACGCAACGACCTCAAACCTGCGCATGCGTATTGAGGGGGAATGTTACTTCCACCTGTATATTGAACATTTAATAATTACAGTTTGGCATAAAAGAAATACAAGGAGGATATTTCATTTAAGGTTTAGAGAAAATCTGTATAAAAGAATTAAAAATAATTTGCAATAATATGGATCAGAAGCGAAAATTGTCAGGTTGCCAGAACAAACAAAATCGAACGTCTGTGCAGATGGCAAAGTTTTGTTTGTTCTGTCGATATATGTTGAATAGTTTTTGAGATAGTACAAGCCTCAGAGGAGAAGTAGTTGATTTCTTTGAGTAGGTGAAATTTTGAGATGTGTTCTCCTATTGCAATTACTTCTCCTGTTGCATTCTCTGCTTTTGATCCACTGATATAAATAAATTTATAGTACTGGAGACCATGTTATATTTCCTTAAATGTATTTCGCATATGAGCATATGATTTATCACTTTTTTTAAACTGTAAGAGATATACATTTATTTTAGTGATTTTTCGTTTCGTTTCCACGGTGGAGTAGAGCAGTGTGTGTGTGTGTGTGTGTGTGTGTGTGTGTTTGGATATATTTTGGAGAGTAATATTGAAGTTTTTTTTGCGTTAATTATATTTTGTATCAAAGAAGTATCCTGTTGTAATGATGTATTATGGATTGTTTGGATATGTAATTGATTGATTGATTGTACGAGGAGGGTTGTTTTTGCCCTCTGACAGTGCGGCCCCTTGGGCCTATTGTGCATCCCCTTCTGTCGCTAATCGCTGTCAAGTAGTTCCGTCCCCTTTATTAGGTCTAGGAGTTTGTTGATCAGACTGGCTTGCGGTTGTATGTCGTTGGGATTAGTGCCCTCAAAGATTTGATATCTTCTACGAGCTAAGGCTTCACATTGGAATGTTATGTGGGAGGCTGTTTCCTATTCCTCGCCACACAGCCTGCATGTAGGATCTTCGTTAAACAGCCCTATGTTGTAGAGGTGTTGCTTGAAGTGCCAGTGTCCCGTTAGGAGTCTTGTCACTACTCCAATTTGAGTCCTATTAAGTCGTAGGACTGTTTTGGTAAGCTTATTGGGGTGGTTACTCATCATAGTTTTCCTTTGTCTTTGTTGCGGTAAGAGTCTCCAGTGTTCCGAATGTTTGGTTACGATCCATTCATTAACTGCTCCTCGCACTGTCCGCTTAGTTAGACCGACAACAGGTTCAGGCCCTGTAAACGGTGTTTCAGGTTCTAGTTTTGCTAGTTTAATCTGCGTTTTCATTTCCTCCTATGCCTCTGTGGCCTGACACCCACGTAAGTTTTACCTTGTTAGTTTGCCAGTGTTCGGAAACTACGGAGGCAGTTCCAAACAAGTTTTGACTTAATCTGGTTTGAATTCAGTGTTTTCAAAGTTGCCTAACTGTCAGAGATAATAATGATGAGTTTGTTTGTATAGTTCCTTCTTATGTTCTCTTCTATTGCTGCTAAAATTGCATAGGTTTTAGCTTGGAACATTATGGCAGTTTGGTCCAGAGATATGAAGGTGCTATATCTTGGTTTGCTGCCGTACACACCAGCTCCGGTTGTGTTGCTCATGCGTGAACTGTCTGTTACCATACTAAGGTTTTATGCAAGTCTGGTGGTTCCCCTTGGTCCCATTCTTCACGGTTTATCCGTACTTCTAACGGTTTATGAAAAGAGTATTTTGTTAACATCTAGTCCGTTCCAATTTTTATTTTGGGTCAGATACTACATTTATTATTTTGGAGTGTCCTCACGTGTTGGGTGCTTCTGCAATTATCCGCGCAGTTTAGGCGATACGTTCCCATACATGCCTCGCCCTTGATTATTATATCAAGAGGAAGAAGTTGCAGGAGAGCTTCTAGTGCTGCTGTCGGAGTGTTTCTGAATGCTCCAGTTATACAGAGACAAGCCAGACTTTAAACACTAAGAAGCTGGTTTATTGTTTGTCTTTGATTTACTTTGGACCACCATACTATTGAACCATAGGTTATTGTCGGTCTTATCGCCGTTGTGTAAGGCCAATCGGCCATTTTTGGTTTTAATCCCCATTTATTTCCAAAGGCTCTTCTTGCCATCATCAAGGTTGTTTCTGCCTTGTTAGTGGTTCTTTGGAAATGTTGGTTCCAAGTCAACTTGGTATCTAGAATCACACCCAAGTATTTGACCTCCCCCTTGATTTGCAAAGTTTCTCCGAAGAGTTCCGGTGGATTTATGCCTTTATGATTTTTCTTCCTAGTGAATGGTTTTTTTAAATTTATTACAATAGTCAACTCAACACACTGGGTGCTATACATAACCTTTTTCACATATATAATACATAACACTACACTCACAAGTTTGGGGTCACCCTAAAGGGCCCCCTGGCACTAATCTATTTGGTTAATAGATTGTTATTCGTTGTGAAAGAATACGTCTTGGGTTAGCTTTCTTTTCAATCGGATATGCACGTTTCTTGCTCCCAATGAGTAGTGGACGGCTGCTGGGCAGGTTTGGATTTTTTCGAAAATCTTTATGGTCGTTGAACTGATGAAGTTTTCGATATAAGGCACTCCAAGTTCATCATGTATGTGTCTGTTCCTGACAAACCATGAGGCGCTGATGGCAATTCGGAAGACTTTATTCTGGAAATTCTATAGTTTCTTCAAGTTAGTTTTTGAGGTCGAGCCCCAAATTTGGCTGCCATAAGTAATGGTTGGTCTTAAGATTGACTTGTAAAATAGCACCGAGGTTTGGTGACGTAGTTGGGATTTCTGTTAATCAAGGGATAAAGTTTAATAAGTTTCACATTCGCCTCGTTTAGCTTCTTATTGATATGAAGATTCTAACTCAATCTTTTGTCAAGGTGAATTCCTAAATATTTTACCGATGAATCGTTTGGGTTCCATTCGATTACTGAGTTGTTAATAATAATATTCTGGGGAATTGTTGGTCTCCGAAGGGTAAAAATTTTGGTCATACATTTTGTTGGATTGAGTTGGATACTCCAACGATTGCACTACCTTGAAACAGCGTTGACGCTCAGTTAAAGGGTTTGGGCCACCTGATGTATGCACCTGTCCTGGGTGACTATCGCTGTGTCGTCCACGAACATTGCGAGCACATTCACATATAAATTGAGCAAAATTGGACCCAATATTGATCCCTGGGGTACCCCTGCTTTGATGCTACATCTTGAAGAATAAGAAGAGTTGATTCTGACGGCAAATGTCCTATTAGATAGGAAGGATTTTATGAGTAATCAAATGTAGCGGAGGAGTTTGACTTGCGAAACTTTGAAAAGTAAGCCTTTTATCCACAGTTTGTCAAAGGCTTGGGTAAAATCCAAGAAGGCGGTTAAGCTATACTGTTTATTTTCAAAACCCTTCTCTATGGTTTCAACCAGTAGTAATAGTTGATGATGGGTGGTGTAGTTCTTTCTGAATCCGAATTGGAAATGCGGAATACAATCTTTTGTCTTGAGAAATTTGTTAAGCTTATGCAGAATAAGTTTTTCCAGCAGCTTGGAAAGACTCGGCTGAACGGGCAGTTTGTTGATAATAATTACATCGAATCATCAACCATTTGATTTAATGATTGTTGAGTTTGACATCATTATCCATTAGATAATTACTTCTGTTTTAATACAATTTGAACACCTGAAAACCAGTTACCCTGTGTACCCTAGAAAAAGTCAGTAGGGGAGGGATACTATCAAATGATGCTTTTATGACACACCTTGAATTGCCAAAAACGTATATGTCACACTTAGATCATACACATTTAAATGGATGTGACAACAGATTGTAAAGTGTGTTGTAAAGATATCACAGACAAACTATTTTTGTTCCTTCTCTTCCTAATACAAATAAATCGTATCTACCCATCTTTCTCTTTACCCTTATGCAATCTACGCATGCGCTCACGCGTGATGTACGGCGGGAAATTTAAATATGTAGTAAATATAACTAATATAAACCAGTGCAATTATCGCAGTCTTTTAAATCTTGCGACAAAACCATTCTTACCATTTTTCAAAATTAATTATTT
>JABXWE010022933.1:0-14807 GCA_014611495.1 Limonius californicus
CACTTACAAGCAAAAGGCCAAGACTGCAAACATTAGGTCACGTCGGCGGTCACCAAATGTAGAAGCACGACACATCAGAGTTGTTAAACCATTTATTTAATGTTACAAAGAATAATTAACAAAGATAATTACAGCAAATACAAAAAGAAACGCGGTGACGTTTTTAACGGCGTGGGTTGTTACCGAACAATTTTACGCGAATGTTTTTGTCGTATATCCAAGGCTTGCTGTAGCATTTTCTTGAACGCAATGGCGCGAAGTTCAAATATTGTAAACCGGCACAAGGGTATAGAGTGCTGATAATCCTCATACTTTTCGTGAAACTTCCGTTGAACGTTAGTGTTTGGATTGCTGTGTCTGGAAGACGACTAGTTGGCCTTACATTATTTCACGAAACCAAACGACATGAGGTTATGGAGTACTGAAAATCCTCATACTTTTCGTGAAATTTCCCTACACCCGTTGAACGTTAGTGTTTGGATTACTGTGTCTGGAAGACGACTAATTGGTCTTAGAGTCATTTCATGATACGAGGCGACATGAGGTTATGGAATACTGAAAATCCTCATACCTTTCGTGAAACTTCCCTAAACTCGTTGAACGTTAATGTTTGGATTGCTGTGACTGGAAGACGACTAATTGGTCTTACATTCTTTCATGACACGAGGCGACATGAGGTTATGGAATACTGAAAATCCTCATACCTTTCGTGAAACTTCCCTAAACTCGTTGAACGTTAATGTTTGGATTGCTGTGACTGGAAGACGACTAATTGGTCTTACATTCTTTCATGACACGAGGCGACATGAGGTTATGGAATACTGAAAATCCTCATACCTTTCGTGAAACTTCCCTAAACTCGTTGAACGTTAATGTTTGGATTGCTGTGACTGGAAGACGACTAATTGGTCTTACATTCTTTCATGACACGAGGCGACATGAGGTTATGGAATACTGAAAATCCTCATACCTTTCGTGAAACTTCCCTAAACTCGTTGAACGTTAATGTTTGGATTGCTGTGACTGGAAGACGACTAATTGGTCTTACATTCTTTCATGACACGAGGCGACATGAGGTTATGGAATACTGAAAATCCTCATACCTTTCGTGAAACTTCCCTAAACTCGTTGAACGTTAATGTTTGGATTGCTGTGACTGGAAGACGACTAATTGGTCTTACATTCTTTCATGACACGAGGCGACATGAGGTTATGGAATACTGAAAATCCTCATACCTTTCGTGAAACTTCCCTAAACTCGTTGAACGTTAATGTTTGGATTGCTGTGACTGGAAGACGACTAATTGGTCTTACATTCTTTCATGACACGAGGCGACATGAGGTTATGGAATACTGAAAATCCTCATACCTTTCGTGAAACTTCCCTAAACTCGTTGAACGTTAATGTTTGGATTGCTGTGACTGGAAGACGACTAATTGGTCTTACATTCTTTCATGACACGAGGCGACATGAGATTATGGAATACTGAAAATCCTCATACCTTTCGTGAAACTTCCCTAAACTCGTTGAACGTTAATGTTTGGATTGCTGTGACTCGAAGACGACTAATTGGTCTTATATTATTTCATGACATGAGGCGACATAAGGTTATGGAATACTGAAAATACTTATACCTTTCGTGAAATTTCCCTACACCCGTTGAACATTAGTGTTTGGATTGCTGTGTGTGGAAGACGACTAATTGGTCTTACATTCTTTCATGATACGAGGCGACATGAGGTTATGGAATACCGAAAATCCTCATGCCTATCGCGAAACTTCACAAACGTTGGATTACCTGTAGGTAACTGCCAAATCATAGCGATAAACTGTTAAATTTAGATTTCTTTTCTGATAAGGCTTGGTTCATTCATTCAGAATATATTCATTCACAATCATGAGGTTATGGAGTGCTGAAAATTTTCATACTCTTCATGAAACTTCCCTACACCCGTTGAACGTTAGTGTTTGGAGTGCTGTGTCTGGTAGGTGACTAATTGGCCTTACATTTTTTCACGACACCGTTACTGCTGGGAGGTCCCGCGATATTCTAAATGACTCTATAAATCAGCTGCAAGAAAACCAAGTGCAACAAGGATGTTTTTCAGCAAGGTGGAGCCACAGCCCTTACGGTTTAACAAACTATAAATTATCTTCATGAATTTTTTGATAATATTTTAATCAGTTTGCGATCGTTTCTGGAATTTCCACCAGATCTAACTATTTTTGATTATTTATTAATTTCCATTTTACAATATAAACCCACACATGCTAGTGAATGCCTTCAATGGCTTAAAAAGGAGCGATAATTTGTCTGCAGAAAAAAACAGCGCTTTTGGATGTTGGATTAGCAGTGTAGGGTGAACAAGTTCACGTGCACTTATGCCTTAAAAAGGCAAGCCCATTTTCCTCACTCCATAGCAAACACCACTCTGATTCTCATTCAAGCCCGCCCATCCTTTCAAAGAACTTGAAGCTACTTGCCAGAGGTGTATTGTGAATCCGAGCCATGTCAGGCCAGAATTCCCCCAACATAGGTCCTCCTGCGAGTGCAGGGCAGTCGCACAGATGATATTCGGGGGTCTCGTCATCTAGTTGGCTCCTACGACAAGTTGGTTCATCAACTAGCCCCATCCTGTGCATGTGTTAATTTAGCCGGCAGTGCCCGGTGAGTATTCCTACGAGTAATCGTAGTTGTCTACGGGCGCAAAAATTTGCCATTTTTCGAAAGGGGTCTGTGATGGCCATCTTTGCTTCTCAGAATTTTTCTGTTTCGACCCATCTGTTGCAATGACGTCTCTAGGTTTTTTAATTAATTATGGTATATAGCAGGATGAACGAGGGCGCAACTGCCGGTTTGGGACCTTGAACAGGTTGTTCTCATAGCCTGATCAATATCAACCGGTAGAGCAAGCTAGTTCTAGAAAAGGATACGGTACTTTGGATCACCTTCAAGCACTAATAATATCATTGAAAAAGCAAATCAATATAATATCCAACTGCACCTAGCCTGTGTAGACTACAGTAAGGTCTTCGACTCCATAGAAACATGGGCCTTTCGCTCATCAATGGATGATGCCAGAATGGATTCCAGATACTCGCTGCTTACAAAAAACATATACGAAACTGCAATCTTCTGCGTTCAAATAGACCAGGATACTAAGATGCATAAAATCTCAGTAGGTCGAAGTGTACGCCAAGGAGACATAATCTCCCCAAAATTGTTTACATTAGCCCTGGAGAACATATTTAAGAAATTACAGTGGGAAAATAAAGGAATTAAAATCGACGGCTCATATTTAAATCATCTACGCTTTGCTGATAACATTATAGCTTTCAGCTGCGGCATAATTGAAATTAGAACAATGTTTGAAGACTAAAAGCACGTATCAGCAACAGTGGGGCTTGGAATGAATATCAGCAAAACTAAAACAATGAACGCAACAGGGGAACATTTGGAAATTCAAGGCCAAATTCAGTACGTATATCTCGGACACGCAGTAAAGGTTGGAAAGCAAAATCAAACGGCAGAGATTGGCAGAAGATTAGCTTCGATTTGGTCGGCTTTTAGGAAGTTCCGATATATAGTTAAAGATTTCAATATGCCCATAAGCCTGATATGGAAGGTATACGAAGTTTACGTGCTGCCAGTCTCAACCTATAGTCTAGAAACCGCCACACTGACAGAAAGAAGCGCAAACAAACTGAGAACGACGCAACGAACAGTAGAGCGAAGAATGCTGGGCATTAGCCTGAGGGATCGAGTGCGAAATCATTAGACAAAAAAAACCAAAGTCACAGATATCATAGAGCGTGTCGCACACCTCAAGTGGCAATAATTTGGTCATGTAGCCAGACAAAACAACAGGAAATGGATGGTTTGTGATATAACCGAAAATGATATAGACTTCTGATTTTTAAATACCTAGCATACTCTTAATCTGCATTTTAAGTTTACGTACACATAGCTTTAAAATAATATACAGATTGCATTCTACAAAAGCAAGCATTCACAGGCCACCAAACATAAAATATGTATAACAAAATTTATAAAAAGGCCATTGAATCAAGTTTCACTAAAAATAACTTTTGTAGGTTATACTAATTTTTGACATATCTTCATTGAAGAATAAATTGAGAAATGTTTAGAAGTTCGAAAATGCCACAACATTTAATATAAATCGTTAGAACAGTGTTTCAAAATCCATTAGATAAATGTTATAAGCTTCACCACTTATACGATCGCTTTCTTCTCAAAACTGTTTTCACACTGTATATCTAATGCATAACGACTGTTAAATAACTTGAAGTTAAAGCCAAACAGCCAATAACAGTTCCTGAATAAATAGACATTGCAAAACCTTTGTTTACAGAATGTGGTACCAAAAAGGTCTTATTTCCTTTTCCGTTAAAAATGCAACACTAAATATTTTTGAAAAATAAATAAGATTGTATTTAAATAACAAATATTGAACGATTTACTAAATACATTAGGATCAAAAATTCACTCCTCTTGAACTTAAATGAAAATAAATAAAGTAAATACAAACTTCCGTGCAAGGCTTGCCCCAGTTTTCTGATTTTCACACATCGTGGAGGGTCATGTTTCATTTTGTAGTTGACACGTAAATAAATGGATGCGATGCAGGAAAAGGACACGTACTAATCTTATTTTTGCAATACCCAAATTTTGGCCTAGAAACCCACCGGATCAAAATGGGAACAAGGGCACGCGCTACTTTTTGGTGGCGGTTGTAATTTGAACTTTTCGTTGACTTGGTCCAACTGTGCATAAGCAAATTTATAATGAATACTGAAATTGCAAGAACCGTTATTTCAGTACAATCCAAAATAAATAAAGGTATGGAAGAATTATCGTTATATTTATAACGTTTCATAGTCGGTAAGCACCCAAGTAATTTATTTTTATAGTGCTTGAAAATCCATAACATTAGTTAAAACCGACAATTGTTATGTGGGCCACCAATTATTTTACATATCACCATTCTTTCGGTGAAATCTATCAAAATAAGGAGGAAAAAAATTAGGTTGCTATTTAAAAATATATAATGATCACGTCATCACTTAAGAACCAATTAACATCGGAAAAAGTTTTGTCACAAAATCAACGTGTTTCCGGATTTTTACAAAAAATCATTTGTTTCAATTTTATTTGGTAAGTTCGATACTTTTGACGAGCATTGTCTAATATTTTTTCGTCCTACTCTATCTGTTTTGTATTTTGCATTATCGAAGTTCATATATTCAAAGTTATTAAAAATAATGGAATCCGCTTGGATAACATGTACACTTTCTTGCAATTTTTGCTATCTATTCATACATAGTTTAATTCCGAATCGCTTCATATTGTCTCAAATTGGTGTGCTACTATAGTGCCGATCTGTATACATTCATTACATTCTACGAATATCAGTACCTATTTCTAAAGTTCGAGTAGTGCCATTTTATATATCGGCAGTATAATTAAGAAATCAATCTCTGCATAACAGAAAGCAAGATCTAACTTAATAACAATAAACATTTACATGATCAGTTAGCAGCATATTTACAAAGTGCACAACTTACATTTCAACAAAATGGATTTGTTAGTAAAATTATTATAGTTAGCAAAATAGCTGATATCTAGGTGAAGGCGTGGGCTACACTCCACGCTTTGATTTGTTTTAATAAAGTAAAGAGTAAAAATTTGTAGATATAACTGTTGTGGTTAACCATAATGCCATACAATTTACTGAATACATTTTTCAAAAATTACTTCAAGGAATATTTTAAAATCTACATTTAAAACGGAGCTTTAGTAGTTTCCTGAAAGACAAAAATAAAATTTAACCAATCTTGTTGATTCAGACCATATTTGAAACATAACCTAAAGTGTAACTTAAGTCACAAACGTGGTGGATTAAATTTTATACCATTATTAAATTTAAACTTCTGAATTCCAATTTGAGCAAAATATTTAAACCATAGAGTGAACAGTAATAGAATTTTTAGGGATTGATCGCGCACTTTAAAGGGTAAAATACTCATGAATTATCATAATTTGATGACGCCAATAATTCTACGATAGCACGCTTTTGGAGTAGGAGAAATACTATTCAAACATTATTTAACCGTAATTCTATTGAATGGGCTATTATAAATCACTGGTAAGTCTACATATTGCAAAGTTTCACCTTCCGACTAAAATGTACTGATATTTGTTATTGTTTACTGAATATGCATTATGGTTTCCCGATTGAAATAATCTAGCGGCTGTAACTAAACAATGATTGGCGATTAATACTGATCAAATTTCATACATTTCTTAACTGGTATTATTTATTTATTTGAATTATAGCCATTAAGTATGTACATCGAAAAATAATAAAGTGAATTTCTATAAGTTCATCTGAGGCACAGTTTTGTTCAGTGTCTTCTCAAGTATAATATATAAGCGTAATTTTCCAAACCACCAGGACCTTGGAAGCATTTATCCAGAACTTATTAGGTACGGGCCACAAAATCTTGTAGACAAGCTAACAGCTTTATATGAAAAACGCATAAATGGTGACAGTATCCCAAAAGAATGGAAAACATCCTATATAAAACCCATCTATAAAAAAAAACCTAAAGATGTCAGCAAACTACCGCGGAATAGCGGTCATACCTACTATAGAAAGAATATACTCGAGAATATAAAAAAATCTGATTGAAAAAGAGATAGAAAACAAACAGTCAGAAGAATGAGCAGGGTTCCGGACAGGTCAGTCCACGATCGACAATATATTTAAACCAAAAATAGCCCAATACAAACAAATTCAAAGAAACAGAGCACTAATAGATTTAGAAAAAGCTTATAACAGCGTTCCAGTATCACAACCGTGGAAAGAAATACAAAAGCTAGGGATAGAGGAAACTCTGATTCAAGCTTCCAGTACTACAGTGAAACCTCAAGAAGAATAAAGATAGGAAACGAATTAACAAGACCAATGAACACTACAAAAGATCTCAGACAAGGGTGTTGTCGGTCTCCCACACTTTTTATAATAAAGCTAGACAGAGCCTTAGAAGGGTGGACAAGGAAATGTAATAACATGGGAATAAGAGTGGAAGATGATACATTATATATTATGCGAACGACCAAATGGTGATAGTGGAAGAGAAAAACGACTTAAGCTACATGATTAGGAAACTAAATAGAAAGGAAGGAAGGCCTAGGAGAAGCTGGAGAGATGAGATAGACGAAGCAATGAAATCTAGAGATATAAATGAAGAGGATTGCTCTAATAGAAGAACCTGGAAACTGGGGACGGAGAAACGGCGACAGCTTTAAAAATCCGTGTGTGTATATATATACAGAGTGTATCAGAAATAGGTACAAATATTTAAACCAGTAATAGATTGGCTCAAGCAGAATTCAATGGTACTATTCATTTTTCAAAAATCATTAAGTTTATTTTTTTTTAATTAAAAAAAAACAAAATTTTGTTTGAGAACTGCTTATGATACATAGAAAATGCATTTAAACTGTAGAAGGTTATTAGCTAATTGTAAAGTAAATCCAAAGTGGCTAACACGTAAAACCTCGTCTGGCTTGTGATAACAACAACAGACTGAATAGAAATTACTGACCTACCTAACAGTATTGGTTTGTGGCAGGTGATAAGAAGTTGTTTTGCACTTCTATCTTACTCTCCTATGCATAAAATGTTGAACTCACAATTTTATTATCCTGCAGTACTAAATAATTTTGGGTTAAATTTGCAATTATTATTTTCTCGTATCTTAAGGGTCCCATTGCCAAAGAAATGTTTTTTCTTATTTTGTATATATTGTAATCTACCATCGGATTTAATATTTCTATTTCTGATACACCCTGTATATATATACATATCAATAATCAATAAGGAAATATTATTTTAAAACGTTTTTATGAAATAATATATGCAGCGCCAGGTCTGTTTGACACGCTAAATTTCATTTTCAAATGCAGAGATGTTAGACTTTACTTGAAAGGCTTTGAATAATTTTCCAATTCTTTACTTCTCTCTAAATCTTATGGATATAGGAGATGTTCAACTTTCGGTTCAAGCATGCTTCAAAGTGTGCTATCAAAATTGAATTTCAACATCGTTTAATAAATTTACTATAATATTAAACCTTGTACATGTGCTGCTTGTTCTATAATTCTGAACCTAGGAAGCAAATTCTAGTTTGTAAAAAAAATGAACAATTAAAACAACAATATTTTTGAGGAACTTCTATAATAATAGTAAGTCTAGTGATTATTTAATCGTGTTTGCAGTTAATTAAAGTGCAGCAATATGTAGAAACTCTTTTAACGTTGCAGATGAATAACTAAATATCCGTCTATTTCATTACTAGGGAATTTCTGAACAAGCCGGAGTAATTCCTGTAATTTCGTAATTATAAGGCATACGTTTTGGTGAATTAATTATGGATCCGGAATTTTAGTTTAATAGTATAAACGACGTGATCTTAAGCGATTAATATTGAAGTACCAGATCTGTAAATTATTGTTTCCCCCAAGAACTAATTTGTAGTGCAAATTTCCGGAATTGGTATAATTTCCAAGATATTAAGAAGTAGTTCGTTAGCAGCAGCCATTTAATTTATATACTTACAATTTAAAAAGCTTAATTTGCAGAGTTTCACTTACCGAAAATTGTTAAAAATTATTTGCTGGATACTTCCGCTGTTAAGTCCGCTTGTGATCAAAGCGGAGTTCTTTAAGAGGAAAATTTGTAACAGAGAACATTCTCTACTGAACAAGGTATCTAATTAAATGTTTTTTAAGTTTCCACTGTTGTTTTGTAGGAAAAATAATTTAACAGTTGCTTTAATTAATAAATTTTTAATTAGCTACATGACCAAGAGAATACCAGATTCTTTTTCTTTTTCTTAGCAGCATTTGTTGCATTTTCTAAGACGGTATTTCTGCAATTGTACGATAAAAGATGGATTAGTTCTGATAGATGTTTTACAGTTGGTATTACTGTTTGTAAATCCACCGCAAGTTGAAGTTTGACAGCTGTCAGTGGTAAATGTTAATTATAGCATCTTTGGTGGTGTGTATGTTGTTATTGCTTTGCTTTTTGTATAATATCCATTTTAATTATTTTTATGACTTTACGCAATATTCTGAAACAGGGATACATTATTTGTTTCATGCATTTTTTTAAATCAACTCGTTCGGTAGAAAGTTATTGGGACAACCACCAACGTATTTACTTAGAAATAGCATTTGTAATATAGTAATTATAAGCAGATTGTTAATATTTGTATACTAAAATCAACGTCTCCGTTGAATTCAAAATACTTTCATAAACTATGTCAATATTTGCCACCTTGCCACTAATTTTGCAATTCATCTATTGAATGAATAGGAAGCTTTCTTTTACATTACCCCAATCCTGTTCAATGAGCAGGAGCTTCACAGCCGGACAATTTGTTCTCTAATCGATTTCTTGTGTCTGGGATTCACGGTGGCCCATAAGTTTCCATAATCTGCCGCTGCGAAACGTGCGGGATTAATTCCCTTTTCTACAGCATGTCCGCCCACCTGACGGAAAATGCTGTGTGAAAGATGGGGCTTTCAAAAACATATGATGGATGCTGCCTGTAATTTCCGTACCCTTAGTGGCAGTTTTTCAGAATTAAAAATCGTGTTCTTGTAACTATGCGCCATTATTTAATTTTACATACTGTCGGTAACCCCACCAAATGTATCAGAAACGGGGATATCAAAAAGCTGGTGACATACAAGGTTACTCATGAGTGACGATAAGGCTTAAAAATTGTAAATGCAACCAAACACATTTTTCCATCGTCCTTGGAGATTACACTATTAAGTACTGTATTTGTTAGCTAAACAATTTTGCTTTAGATTCATTTGTCCGTCAACTATTGGAAAGTGTGAGCTATAATTAAACGAGCTATCTTGATTTGTGAAATTAATTTGTACACCAACACTGAAAAGGGATATTTAATTTTAGTATTATAGACACACCATGTTACGAAATAAAAGTTTTTTGTATATAATGATTATCAGCTTAAGAGGCTGCCCAAAATAAGCTAAAATTAACATTTTTTATTATCACCGTATCTACGCTAATAGGCCACCTTTCCACGTGCTGTCTTTTTTAACTTCTAGACAACATATAAAAAAAATCGACACTGGCATGCTTTCGAATCACCAGTATTACCAAGTAGTCTGTAAAAATTAGTGCTTCAACCCCCCGTACACGATTTTCTAATTCGGTTTGCAACCGTGGAATCTTAATGCTATAACCTTTTCTAGAATTTCTGTCGTATGGGTACGATGTTAGGCTGTAGGTCCTGTGTTTCTACCTTAGCGCTGAGTAGAAACCCGTGACAGAGAAGGGGCCAATGCCCAATAATAGGACGAAAAGGCTGCTGGTTGATTACAAACTACCATCCTTTGAGAATATAATGCGTACAGTCCCAACGTAAATATTTATCGTATTTTCTTAAAATCTGCAACAAATTTATTTTGCCGTTTGGCATTGGATTTTATATTGGCTGTAGACGGCAGTAGCCCGCAGAAAGCGTGTGGAAGCGGCTGGTTAAACGCTGCAGTATGCAAGTAAGGACGCTTAAAAACAGGACGGTTACACACAGGGACTTCTAAACACTGCAGTATGGACGGAAATACTTTAATAGCAGGAACGTTTAAACATAAGACGTTTAAACACTGCAATATGAAAGCAAGTACGTTTAAACACAAGACGTGTAAACGCAGGAACATTTAAAACTAGAACGGTTACATACAGGGACGTCTAAACGCAGGGACAATAGAACGCAGGGACAATAGAACGCGGGGACGTTTTAACGTAGGGATGTTTAAACACAGGTACGTTTGAACGTAGGGACGTTTTAATGCAAGGACGTTAAGACTCTGCAGTATAAACTCAGGGACATTTAAAAGCAGGGACGTTCAATCACACAATATTTAAACACAGAAACGTTTAAATGCAGGGACATTGCAGTATGAACACAAAGAAGTTTAATAGCAGGGAAGTTTAAACGCAAGATTAAACACAGGGACGTTTGAACGTAGGGACGTTCTAATGCAAGGACGTTAAGACTCTGCAGTATAAACTCAAGGGCATTTAAAAGCAGGGACGTTCAATCACAAAATATTTAAACACAGAAACGTCTAAATGCAGGGACACTGCAGTATGAAGACAAAGACGTTTAATAGCAGGGAAGTTTAAACGCAAGATTAAACACAGGGACGTTTGAAAGTAGGGACGTTTTAATGCAAGGACGTTAAGACTCTGCAGTATAAACTCAGGGACATTTAAAAGCAGGGACGTTCAATCACATAATATTTAAACACAGAAACGTTTAAATGCAGGGACATTGCAGTATGAACACAAAGAAGTTTAATAGCAGGGAAGTTTAAACGCAAGATTAAACACTGGGACGTTTGAACGTAGGGACGTTCTAATGCAAGGACGTTAAGACTCTGCAGTATAAACTCAAGGACATTTAAAAACAGGGACGTTCAATCACAAAATATTTAAACCCAGAAAGGTCTAAATGCAGGGACGTTCATACACTGTATGAATCCAAAGACATTTAATAGCAGGGAAGTTCAAACGCAAGATTAAACACAGGGACGTTTGGACGTAGGGACGTTTTAATGCAAGGACGTTAAGACTCTGCAGTATAAACTCAAGGACATTTAAAAACAGGTACGTTCGATCACAAAATATTTAAACACAGAAACGTCTAAATGCAGGGACACTACAGTATGAACACAAAGACGTCTAATAGCAGGGAAGTTTAAACGCAAGATTAAACACTGGGACGTTTGAACGTAGGGACGTTTTAATGCAAGGACGTTAAGACTCTGCAGTATAAACTCAAGGACATTTAAAAGCAGAGACGTTCAATCACACAACATTTAAACACAGAAACGTTTAAATGTAGGGATATTGCAGTATGAACACAAAGAAGTTTAATAGCAGGGAAGTTTAAACGCAAGATTAAACACTGGGACGTTTGAACGTAGGGACGTTCTAATGCAAGGACGTTAAGACTCTGCAGTATAAACTCAAGGACATTTAAAAACAGGGACGTTCAATCACAAAATATTTAAACCCAGAAAGGTCTAAATGCAGGGACGTTCATACACTGTATGAATCCAAAGACATTTAATAGCAGGGAAGTTCAAACGCAAGATTAAACACAGGGACGTTTGGACGTAGGGACGTTTTAATGCAAGGACGTTAAGACTCTGCAGTATAAACTCAAGGACATTTAAAAACAGGTACGTTCGATCACAAAATATTTAAACACAGAAACGTCTAAATGCAGGGACACTACAGTATGAACACAAAGACGTCTAATAGCAGGGAAGTTTAAACGCAAGATTAAACACTGGGACGTTTGAACGTAGGGACGTTTTAATGCAAGGACGTTAAGACTCTGCAGTATAAACTCAAGGACATTTAAAAGCAGAGACGTTCAATCACACAACATTTAAACACAGAAACGTTTAAATGTAGGGATATTGCAGTATGAACACAAAGAAGTTTAATAGCAGGGAAGTTTAAACGCAAGATTAAACACTGGGACGTTTGAACGTAGGGACGTTCTAATGCAAGGACGTTAAGACTCTGCAGTATAAACTCAGGGACATTTAAAAGCAGGGACGTTCAATCACACAATATTTAAACACAGAAACGTTTAAATGCAGGGACATTGCAGTACGAACACAAAGAAGTTTAATAGCAGGGAAGTTTAAACGCAAGATTAAACACAGGGACGTTTGAACGTAGGGACGTTTTAATGCAAGGACGTTAAGACTCTGCAGTATAAACTCAAGGACATTTAAAAGCAGAGACGTTCAATCACACAACATTTAAACACAGAAACGTTTAAATGTAGGGATATTGCAGTATGAACACAAAGAAGTTTAATAGCAGGGAAGTTTAAACGCAAGATTAAACACTGGGACGTTTGAACGTAGGGACGTTCTAATGCAAGGACGTTAAGACTCTGCAGTATAAACTCAGGGACATTTAAAAGCAGGGACGTTCAATCACACAATATTTAAACACAGAAACGTTTAAATGCAGGGACATTGCAGTACGAACACAAAGAAGTTTAATAGCAGGGAAGTTTAAACGCAAGATTAAACACAGGGACGTTTGAACGTAGGGACGTTTTAATGCAAGGACGTTAAGACTCTGCAGTATAAACTCAAGGACATTTAAAAGCAGAGACGTTCAATCACACAACATTTAAACACAGAAACGTTTAAATGTAGGGATATTGCAGTATGAACACAAAGAAGTTTAATAGCAGGGAAGTTTAAACGCAAGATTAAACACTGGGACGTTTGAACGTAGGGACGTTCTAATGCAAGGACGTTAAGACTCTGCAGTATAAACTCAAGGACATTTAAAAACAGGGACGTTCAATCACAAAATATTTAAACCCAGAAAGGTCTAAATGCAGGGACGTTCATACACTGTATGAACCCAAAGACATTTAATAGCAGGGAAGTTCAAACGCAAGATTAAACACAGGGATGTTTGGACGTAGGGACGTTTTAATGCAAGGACGTTAAGACTCTGCAGTATATACTCAAGGACATTTAAAAACAGGGACGTTCAATCACAAAATATTTAAACACAGAAACGTCTAAATGCAGGGACACTGCAGTATGAACACAAAGACGTTTAATAGAAGGGAAATTTAAACGCAAGATTAAACACAGGGACGTTTGAACGTAGGGACGTTTTAATGCAAGGACGTTAAAACTCTGCAGTATAAACTCAAGGACATTTAAAAGCAGGGACGTTCAATCACACAATATTTAAACACAGAAACGTTTAAATGCAGGGACATTGCAGTATGAACACAAAGAAGTTTAATAGCAGGGAAGTTTAAACGCAAGATTAAACACCGGGACGTTTGAACGTAGGGACGTTCTAATGCAAGGACGTTAAGACTCTGCAGTATAAACTCAAGGGCATTTAAAAGCAGGGACGTTCAATCACAAAATATTTAAACACAAAAAGGTCTAAATGCATACACTGTATGAACCCAAAGACATTTAATAGCAGGGAAGTTTAAACGGAAGATTAAACACAGGGACGTCTAAACTCAGAAACGATTAAACGATACAGTATGAAATCAAGGACGATTAAAAAGAGGAACGTTTAAACACAAGACTTGTAAACCGAGGGACGTTTGAACGCAGGACATTTTTACACAGCGACGTCTAAACGTAGGGAATTATTTCGTGGTTTACTACCCGCGTTGGCTTTTACATTGGCTGCAGTTCATTTTTCAGTTTTCAGGCAGACAGCAGTAACACGCGAAAAGTGTTTAGATGTGGCTGGTTAAACGCTTCACTATGAAAGCAAGGACATTTAAAAGCAGAGAACTTTGCGTGCATTGACTTCTAAACGCAAGAACGTTCAGAAGCAGACGCAAGATGTGTAAACGTAGGGCTATTTAAACGCAGGACACTTAAACATAGGGACGTCTAAACGCAAGGACGTTTGAACACAGGGACGTTTAAACGCTGCAGAATGAACGCAAGGACATTTAATAACCAGGAAGTTTAAACATGAGATGAGTAAACACAGGGAAGTTCAAACACAGGACATTTAAATATAGGAACGTCTAAACGCAGGGACGTTTGGACACAGGGACGTTTAAACGATGCTGAATTAATCCAAGGACGTTTAAAAACAGGGATGTTTAAACACAGGATGAGTAAACGATGGGACTTTTAAACGTA
>JABXWE010022934.1:0-13232 GCA_014611495.1 Limonius californicus
AAGCAAAAATATTCCTATTACAGATTTTTGTAATAACCACCAGATGATAGCTGATACCATTAATACTGCTTCTACAAAAATGTAGAATTGTTACCATTTTCCACGTAGGAAAAAAATAAGATTTGATTTCCTTGATATCAACAGCTTACTTTTCCACTAGAATTGATTCCCCCAGAATTTAATTTATCTTGCCCTTAAAAACACTCAGTTATTCTAAATAACTAAGCATATTGAATAAAGTATTGCGCATGGCTGGCTAATGTGTTTTTTAAGCTATACAACGTGATTCTAATGTGAAGAAAGCAGTATGATGTACGTAATCTACATTTTGTATCCTTCCTTCTATCATTATGCGGATTTCTTCAGTTAGAATGAATAATATTTCTTTAGACATGGCACAATAGCTCCAGCGTGTCACTAATTATTACCATCTTGCAAGAACTTATAAATAATCCTTCCAGGTTTATCAAGCGTTTCAAATACTCACTTTCACCAAGTTGGAACCACGTAAATCGTAGTTCCTATTTGGGAATTAAGTTCCTGGTTATAGCAAATACCTTTATCAAAAATGTTTTGGGGTATATACCAGATATTCAAATTTAGCTAAAATATACAGCAAATCCATATTTTTAAATATATGTAAAGGATGATGCACACTACTGGAATCTCGGAAACTGTTGGAGATACGACTTCGCTAGAATGGAAAAAAGATTAATATGTAATATAATATATAGATTCAATGCTACTAAACGGTTACGATTTACTGTACAGCCCATTAAATATTTGAAAAAAAAACGAAAAATGTCAATAGCCGTTAACCACGATTTTGCTACTAAGATAAATAGAAAACAATTTAAAAGACAGAATTGTAGATAATTTAATTCTTTACACAAACAAATATTGCAGTGAAATAGTTTTTTTTAATTTTGAGAAATTGGCGCTCTTTTAAATGGAAATCGTTCATGAATTTGAATGTTTTTTGATTTCAATTACGTAGGGGTCGATTTACTTAATTAAAATTTATATTTTTTTAGAAAGGTAATCAAAATTAACGTTTTCTTCCCATCGCAACTTGCTACTACAAAATAAACGTTAATTTTGAAAGCATGATTCACATTCTTGTCTTAAAACTAATTATTAATATATAACTAAAAAAGCGACTCTATTGTCACCGTTAACGTTAATTAACGGCCTGTGTACATACAGTGGACCTAACATAGGTTTGCCGGTCATCACGAACAATGATGAACAGAGACGGTGGGTGGAAGAAAGTGACAAACTACATGCGTCACGTGCCGTGTACACTTAGCAACAGAAGTTTAGAAGTTAGCTTGCAATAGAACAGTGGTGTTTTTGTAATAATTATGATTTATAATTAGTGAATTGTAAGTAAGTGAATAAACACTAAACTTTAGTTATTTATAATTACAAAATAAGCAAAAAATAAGCAAATAACTAAATTACAAGCATAAGATATAAGACTTTTTCTTTAACTGTACTAGCGATCTTAACACCTCGAAGTTGCAGCAAGAAATCTGCTCCGCTAATCCCTACTACCGATTTGCCAGTGCGCACATTGGCTCATCGGCAAAGCTAAGTTAGGTTCACCGTACTGTTCTCCTAATTAGTAGGTAACATGTTCAAGATTGAAACAAAATGAAAAAAATTTAGGAAAACTTACTACCCATCTAAAACCCAAGCTGCACCTGCAGTTTTTGATTTCGGCGGTGCATGGTCGCAAGCAACCGGGTCCAAAGGAGTTGTTAAATCCAACTGAAGAAAGGACGAAAGGCGAATCTCAATAGCTGCAAGATTTCATCATATTGCGAAATATGTTGCAAGAATTTTAGAACAATTTAACACGTAGGGCTCCCTTCAAGGGGAGGGCATTCCCAGAAAACGTCCATGGCCAAGCACGTGGACAAAACATTAATCAGCATTTCTCCATTATAACAAAAAGTCCACCAAAACTGTATTCGGGAAATAATAAGATAGTAATCGGCTACACAGCGGTAATTATAATAGAACTTTAATTCAAATGAAGCGGAAAAATCAAACGAACATAACAATCTTGTTATATCTCAAAAATGTAATAAACCGCATTTTTAAAGAATTACAATATCTACTACATTTTCTATGTACAGTTTTTTCAATTTCTCTTTTAAAAGTGATATCACGGTTGAAAATATCAGCATATTTTCTTTCTTTTCAAATATCTAGTATTGTCGGCGGTTGACGAGATTGCGTGACAGAGGAAATCCGGCTACTTGGTACTGGAATCCCGTTACTATTCTGCATAAAAACGTTCAGAAGTGATAAAAGCAGCAAGCCCTATAACATGCTTAGGGTTCATGTTCAGATTGAGCTCCGCCCAACTTAAACCACCTTGCTTGTGCGCAATTCGCGGCCAGACTATATGTTTTCAAACCAGATAGTAGACGCTGAAAATTTGCTTGTTCTTTACGGTTCCTTCTATGAAGTGAAAACGTCTAAATACGCAGCCTTTGCCTAAATATGCAAAATATGCGTTAATTAATTAGTGTTAGTTAACTCTAAACACCGTGATTCGTCCACATTATCGATTGTTTCGCAAGACATGCAAAAATTATATTATATACAGTTTGCATAAAATCCGTTCTCTAGTTATTACTTATAGATGGCAGATTCTCTAATTTATGTATAACTACTTCAATTTCATTTACATTCACACACCAGATCATTAAAAAGACAGGGAAAAAAAATAAACCTGGTTTGACGTAGACTACAAATTGTTTTCTTCTTCGTGAGAGGATGCACGATATCTACGCCAAGCGTCTTTTTGATTTACTTAGTTGCTTAGTTACATAGTTTTCTACGCTTTTCCAGATTTTTCTACACGAAGCAAAAATATTCCTATTACAGATTTTTGTAATAACCACCAGATGATGGCTGATACCATTAATACTGCTTCTACAAAAATGTAGAATTGTTACCATTTTCCACGTAGGAAAAAAATCAAAACAGATAGTAGACGCTGAAAATTTGCTTGTTCTTTACGGTTCCTTCTATGAAGTGAAATCCCCTTACTTCAGCCCCCTCATGGAATGTCGTTAGCCGAAGACAATACCTAAGCCGTGCATTAAATCCGCAAAACAAGATCAAAACTGATATTGTCTTGAGATGTATTAACATTTTTCCATTTAAAAACGAATTCATACATCATACACATATATAGTTCTTACGATGAGCATTTTTCAGTTTCGGATTAGCGCCTTGTTTGCACGTCACAAAATGAACGCATTTCTGTCTTTGTTAGTTGCTTGCAGATTCATATTTCCGACAAAGACGTATATCGCAGCGACATCTGCGGACGAAACAACACCAACACTATACGTGTGGCGTATTCTATCGGCTGACGCGTTTAGTAGAAAGAAACAGAGATACTTGAGAAATGTCGCGCTGATGCAGCCAAACGTCACTACTTAAATCTGTTTCCAGCAATATTTAAAATGTTTTGGAGGATTATATGTCAATATTTTATTTTCGGAAGTTACCTGTAAGAGTTTTTATTTACCATGTTGTTTATTGCTGAAATTTATTTTATACACTTTGGGGACCTTTGTTTTTGCTGGGAAATAGTACAGTAGATATCCCGGTTTGTTTTGGTTTGGGGAAATTGGTATTAAGAGGTTCGCGTTTATCCCAGTCAAATTACCTGCTCGGTTGCCATTTAGTGTTTTTGCAAAAATTAGGAATAAGATAGTAAGAAAATTATAAATACCGTATTTCCGCTACAAAAATATATATTTTAAATTGCTTTTACATAAACTTTATCCACATAATATAAGAGAATTTTAATTAACTAAACGGATATTCCGAAAGCCGACCGGAGAATGTTTCTTATAATTTTTAAATTCAGTGAATTCACATAGAATCAAAATTTGATTTTTAAAAATTACCAAAAATGATGTAAACTAACACAGATGCCTCCGTTACCTTTCTAGAACCATTAAAAGTTAATTATTAACTATAAGCGTCGCAATAATTTGTGTTTGCCTTGTGAAATTTAAAGCATATGTAACTCAAGAAACATTCAGTGAATATCTGCAATAACTTAAAACATCGTATAGCTTTGAAAGTGGTTATGCAAGTTGACAAGTTAATCTCGTAATGAGCTACAAGCTGCAATACACAAATTAGAACTAGTCCTATCTGTAATTGTACCTGTATGTCAAGAAGTATAATTAACGAACACTCGCAATACCGTGCTTGATTTATTATCCCGCTTACTATTTACTAGGGCTTGTTGTAAAATTACTTTGCAATTTAAATGTTTCGTGTTTTTTTAAGAAAAACCAAACCGTTGTAACTCTTACACCTTTGCTATATTCCAATGTCTAAAACAATCAAACCTACCCTATAAGTGTTTCGCAAGTTATGTTCATAATTTAACCACATAATTGCATTCCTTTGTACGAGTTTCCGCATCCTTAACGATTTCTTTTTCCAATTTTTCAGCGGCCTACTTTTACGCCGGCAACTCGAGAAGTCCCGGCAGCGGGGGTTTCAGATTAAGGGATGAAAACGGAAGTCCAGAGGTAATAAGAAGATATCGAAGGGAAGGTGTCACCTTAACGTTGCCGGAAGGAAAAACCTTAAACAACATCAAATGGTTTTCAGTTTGGTGCGAGGAATTTGCCGTAAGTAATTCGCCTAGAAAAATATTCAAGTTATCTGGGTAGATTTTCCGACACCGGAAAAATGTAGGTTGGCTCGTTGAGTCGGGAGAGCGACTTTAATTTAATATACGGCAGCATTTCAAAACTTGACTGAGAGCAAGGAGAAGGGCTCGGCGAAATTCAGGAACTAATTAATCTTTAATAAACGGAGCATTTTTGTTCAATACGCATTCCAATACCCCGAAGAATGCAATAGACACTTCCATTCCGTTCAATTATAGCTCGGTATGACGAGTTCCATCGCCGAATAACAAATCGCTTTTAAATTGAACGCGCCACGTCACAAAAGTTCCGATTTGCATTATTTACAACTGTAATTAACAAACACCGTTATTTTTCATTGCTGCGTTCTGTTTTTGTTATCACTGACAATTACAAATGTAATGTTTTCATGTCACACGAAGTCCCACAAATTCTGCATAGTTCTGTGCTCACCCGAACGTGAAATACATGTACCAGTTCTAGAGTTTCTTTTACCGACTTTTAAACATTTATTTCACAGTAATTAGTTAATTTTTGGTACTACACTTTATTTGAAACGTTTTCGCTAACGTGAATTTGATGAGATACATTAAGACATATTTAATGCTTTTACTTCCTAATACAGAAAATATTGATTTTGGGGCAAAAATTAGCCAAACAATTAGCTCGAATGTTCCGATACCTCAAACTGTCTCTGCGTTTTACAGAAACATACGCTGTGTCTCGAATTCAAAGTTCTTAATTGGAATTTTGCAAACAATAAGAGTTAAATACGAAAAATATATGTATTTGAGGCCAGTTTTTAAGTTTTTCTAACAACACACCGTACATTTGGTATATCAATAAGTATTCGATTAATTTTCCAAAGTTAGGTATCACAATATGATATCTTTTACTTAATTTATAACGAGAAACTGTATAAATCGTATTTATCACAAATATACAAAAATGAAGCTGCTGTGATAATAATAATCCACTTTGATACTAAATAAATAAAAAGGAACCTCATTCATCTCTGAGTGCTCTCTCCTAAACAAGTGTTGCGCGATTTTAAAGTACCACATACATAGAGGACTTACAGTTCAACGTAGGCTCCGAACCACGGGGAATGTAAACACTTCTACTCCAGAGAAGAGTTACTAAGCAGAATACCTCGCTGGTTTGCCGTAGCCTTGCGAGGAAGAGCGAAATATTCAACGTTGCGATACTGAGAATTGAACCTCAGAGCTTCAGCGCAGAAGGCTATACGCGCTCACTTTTAGCCCGCGACCGCTTCTAGGAAACTCCTAAATTATGATTATTTTAATTTGTAACACAATAAGATGTAGTGTTTATTATTTAGTTTTGGAATATTTACACTATTTCTAGCGCCTACGAACAGTTGATTCGTTTGAATACAGATTTTCAAACTTCTACAGGATACGTCAAAAGTTACTGCTTATCGATAATAAAGGCTACATTCGGCTCAAGAATGGTGTTCAAACGTTTTAAACAATGTTGTTCAGTATCTTGACTGAAATTACATAAAACTACATATTAGTATATTTTCTTGTCTATTGAAATAGAAACATGTAACTGTAGGCCTTTGTTCCTTCTCCCTCTCTATATTACTCAGCCAATACACTGGCTTGTTACGGCGAACCATTCATATCAATCATAATTTATTGCACTACGGAGCAGACAAGTGCCAGTAGTGTTCCAACAGTATTCAAACTTAAGCAAAGTTACGAGCGGTTAGAATTTGGATAGGTGATCAAAAATCTACCCTAACACGCTGCTGCTGTGGTGCCTCGGAGAGTACCTAAAACGGTCGGTCCCTCTAGGTTAACGCGCCGCGTCACTAACTACCTTAAACTTTATTAAAATAGCAGGAGGGTGCGAAATATGCAAAAGCACGACTCTAGAGGTCAGAAATCTTCTCTATATGTTGCTTTAAAATTTGTCAATTAATAAAACTCCAGTATGAAGGCTGTGGCATAATTTTGCTCAAATTTTATTTCAATGCGCCCATTTAAATTTCAAATACAACTTAAACTCCACGAAAAAACAACTATTATCTCCAAAATAAGGAAATCCAAAGTTAAGATTGCTTTAATTTTTTTTATCAAAACTTTCCTGAACACAAACAATTACGAATATATATTTTATTTTATAACAAACAAAGTGTGATCTCTAATACCTATTCATATTTGACAATTTGAAACAAATTGAAACAATTTAAAACACGACTTAAGTCGCCATGTGCAGATCTTATCACAGGAAGTTGGTTCTAATACCAACTATTCACACATAAATAACATGACAAGAAGGCGGGAAATTCAAAAACCGCCAAAGACCTAACCTAACTTTTATAAATTGTTAACATTGGTTCTTGGAATTCCAGAATCCTGATGAAGAAATAAATTATTTCGAAAGCTTGATTAAAAATCGAATAGTTTCTATTCTTTTTTGCCCCTTGGCCATTAACCCAACATTTGTGTATACCTATATTGTAATCTACCATCGGATTTAATATTTGTACCTATTTCTGACACACCCTGTATATAACCATGTTTGTGGATAGATGAATTTTTAAATGTAACCATTTGGATCAATAAATGCCCCATCGCGTTCTGTTTTCTCATATATGTTCGAATCGAATTACAGAATTCATATAATTTGCATAATTTTTAGTTTCACTTTTAAAATGTCGAAACACCAAGTAAATCGCAATTATTTGAGAGATCTGGAACGAAATTGTTTCTTGCAACTTCAGTGAAATATCAAAACATTAAAACATGAAAATCTCAATTAGCTAGAAAGTATATCGGCAACAACAATAAAATACCAAAAAGATTAAAACTGTGACAAATTCCTATTGGACGCGACTTCGAAATAATTGTTTAAAAGCTCGCTTGAATTAGCACGATCTAAATATTAACCGGTAGATACTAATTGTTATGTTAATGTATTGAAAATAAATTTTAAACTGCTCGAGATTTCCCTCGGTGTTCTCTTGTGGGTCTAATTATTGCAGTTTCTTCTAATTTAATGCTACACGAAGCATGCCGAGCTATTTTTAAAGATAATAATGATAATTGTTAAGGTATGCTACAACGCAGTGGTTTTCTCGACTTAATCTTGTGATCCAAGGATAATCATGTTTTAGAGAAAGGAACTGAAGTGGTCATCACTAAAATTTCTAAGTAGAAACTGATTATTATCAAGAAAAATTAATATTGAAACTCCAAACAGACGCCAGGTATTATATTGACATTTAGCATAATATATTTCTGATTTTTTTAACTGTTTCAAAAATACGCAGGAAGTGTCACAAGTAAATTAAAACAATCTATGGAAGAGAATTTGTAACTCAGCCTTCAATCCATTAACAGCGGACGTGTTCGCTAGTCACTAAAAATTAACTTTGGAAGCGTAGAGTGTCCATAAATAAAATATCTAAGAGCTGGCAAGTTCCCCAATTTATAATATTTCTAACGCACATTTCTAAACATTATTTCATAATAAATATTACAGTATATACAATGTAGTGATAAAGCTTCCCGAAAAATAATAATTTTGTTATTTAATGGTTTTTTTGTGAAAACCTGGAAACATGTCAATTTTACTTTTTAAAACGACACTTCCTTACGTAATTTTTTTTCTATTGGTCTTTGTTTCTGTGCTGTGACTTCATCATTAATTTCTTTAAATGACAATATAATTTTCCACCTATCTTGATGACCATTTCAATGGTGATATTAATAATTAGTAACACACATAAAAAATTTATTGAGAGAAATGCACAATAAGTTCAAAACGTGCAGGATTTATTTTAAATGTAAATAAGAAGTTGGTATTGACTAGCACGTGTATAAACGCTTTGTATCGCACGCTCTATACTTTTTTGGCTGATACTTTCCATTTCTAAACGAATCCGACGCTTTAAATCGTCTAAATAGTTTGGCTTACTAATGCAAACACTCAAACGGTCCTCGCCGCCCTAACCATCTATTAGGGAACTTATCGGCGAGAAACTACCGGACTTCTACACCAAAATGGGAAAGCGCTCCATTTTGTTAAACCAAATGCTAGAGTGGCACATATAAGGATCTTAATTGTTTGAAAAATAATCTAACTCAAAACGCAGAAAACCTAATCTTCACAGAAGTGGTACATTTTTTTTTAATATATTCTGAATTTTTTTCTCAAAAAAAGCATTGTGAGGTTGTGATTTTTTCATATCGTAACAATTGGTGTGGAAGTCTATTAAAATAAAGCGGAAAATGGGATTTACATTAAAAAAATTAATTATATCATCACAGCGCCGAAGCATGATCCGATAAAAAAAATTTACCTTAGGACGAATCTTTTTAAAATATAAAATTGATTTGTTTCGGGTTTATCCCTCAAAAAAAACATTAAATAACAAAATTATGAATTTTGTGTGAAACTTTATCACCATTCTCTATAATTACTAATATAAGCATACCATTATTATTATTATTAATATTTGGAGAAATGCTTTAATTGTTACTATAGATTTTCTTTATAGTCAGAAAATGATAATTGATTTCAGTACATCATAAACCACCCCACTTCTTCCCCACGTAATATTAATGTCTAATTTTTCGGGATTTTTAAAACCTAGAACGTATTTCTCGGAAAACTATACAAACTAAATTTTAATGAAACTAAAACTGGCAACAAACAGAAGTTTGAAAAATCTTCTACTTTAATATAGGCAAAACTGGCGCTTGCAGCTTCGACATTTTATAATTGTTTATTGAGCAACAAATCTGCCTTAATGGCGACATCACCAATAGTAGGTATTATTAATTATACAGTTTGATGACACAGTAAACCTAATAGGTACAAGTCGGCTACAAGGCGATCTTCTATGTTATATACATTTACTGCACATAATTTGCTGCAATTTATTGCCTAACTTTTTTATGTCATCAACCTCTGAACGAAAATCTTCTTTAAGGAGCAAAAATATAAACGCGACCTTTTTTTATTAATTGGAAGAGATTAGGTGCGCTCGCCAAAATAACAATCAAACGAAAATATCGATGTCCTAAGAATTAAAAGAATTTCGCGACAACTCTGCGGGCGCAAGAAAATATATTAGTAAAAAATATGCCCCATGGCTGAATAAAAATTTCAATAATTTGTTTATTGAAAAATTGTGTTGATTTTGATCACGACTATTTTTAGGTAGTTGAAATTTCTACGACAAAATCAAAAGTTCTGCATGAATTTGTTCTTTCTGAAGTTTGATGTTTTTAGAAATTGCAACAATGAAATACGGACAATACTGCGCTCGAAAGAATGTGAAAGGCAAAAATGGAAACAAATTGGTGTAATACATAATAGTGCATGTAATCTACAAAACAGCAATTCTTCAAAGTTATTTCATAATTAATTCTTATTGCCTACACAAACCACATATTGTTGTGGGTACAAACAGGTTTCTTACAGTGCGAATACAGATAGCTTGTACACAATTTATTAGCTAAACTATTTTCACTTGAACAGTAATAGTAATGGAAACTTTAATTCACGATGTTAAGTTAAGAAAATTTCGGATATACTACAGTTAATATTTAGAGTAAATTCCTGTGCAACATATTTTATCATTAAAATCCGGACTTTTATATTAAAGAAATAAAAAGTCAGTTCTATAAAATACGCTTCTACTTCGTAGATCAAAAAGTGCATCGTAAAATCGTATATAACAATTATTAGCAGTTTTGATGGTGTTATCAATAGCGTTAGATACCTGGAGACATTAATTATCCTCCACCTCAACTATTATAATTAGAGAACGGAGTATATGCAGTCGATTATTGCGGAAATATACGCATATATATGCACACTATTTTTTAAATATATGCAGTAAATTCTGAAAATATGCACTTGCATATGCAATAGCATATGTTCAAAATCGACTTTAAAAACGACTTATGATAAATTGATAAATGTTAAAAAGTTAAAAACAAATATACGCATTAAAATTCACAACTAACACACATCTTTAATGCATGTTATTCTATTAACAAAATTACAGCAATACAGAATAATTATGCTTATAGTAATCACTACAAATCAGCTTATGCTAAATTTTAAACTATGGTTCATTATTATGAAAATAACTTACAACTAAATGTTTTTCAAAATTTTCAAGAAGAAATTTATGTCTTCTATCGGTAAACATGTATTTGTAAATTGAAAACGATCGTTCAACATCTACCGACGTGCATGGGGCATTTGCAAATTTTGAAATTATACACAAATTCGCCATTGAGAAATCTATTTATGTCTTTTAAAACAGCATAACCAGGATTCCTTTTCATTACCAAATTAAATTTTTCCAAAATAATTGCCCCAATTTCACCTCTTACATTTTTATACGAATTTTCAAACCGGGTTATCAGCTCCAAAGTTTCGTTTAGAGTCATTCCTTGTTTTTCGAACTCTGTTATTGACTTTGACACAAAACTGTAGTTGCCTTTAATGAATGCCAGTTGTGCTACCTTTGATGATTTAATTACTTTTTTACAATTTTCAACTGCAATACTACTCGAATCGTTGACATCGTGTGTGACATTTGTTATCCCTTGATAATTATCTGCATAAAAAATAACGGCCTCCAGCCATGTATCCCATCGGGTTATAATTGGTTCGGGAGGGAGAGGAGTGTTTGAAAGTTTTTCTTTATAAAATTGAACTGTTAAGGGAGCTTTTAAAAATACTTTTTTTGCGTTATTAATTAAGTCATTAATCTATGGAAATTGATTCCTAATTTCTTCAGCTATTCGGTTAAGCCCGTGTGCCATACAAGTAATGTGAATTAAATTCGGGTCAAATATTTGTAAGTTCCCCCCGGCTTTTACCATATAAGGGGCAGCATCCGTAATCATCAGGAAAATTTCATGGACAGGGGTTACTTCTGGTAGAAAAAAATTGGGAAGCCCTTCTTGAATAAAACCCGTTATTGTTAAATTGTTGGTTTTTTCAAGCTGCTTCGAGTAAATTAAATATGTAATTCCTTTTTTATTTCGTGAAGAATTCCAATTAGTAAATGAGCAACTTAGCGACCACAACTATCAGCAGTCTCGTCAACTATAAAGTAAATAAAATTACTACCAATAATTTGCCTAATTTGTGACAATGTTTCAACATAACAAGAATCTACATACTTTTTTTCTAAGTGTGCTTGCATCTACAAATTTGTATTTATAATCTATTCACGATTGATTTGCCATCCAACAGGCTGTGGAAATCTGGGGGAATGTGTGGTATCATTGAAATTTGTCAATTAAGTTGAGTTATGCTAGTTTTCTTGATGGAGGTTATATTTTTTGAAAGCAGGCAATGTTTCCAGTGGAGCTTGTTTGTTCATTTAACGTCCGCCTATTTCTGCTCAATATTGGTTTATAATACTTAGATATAATAATGATTTCATTATAAATAAAATAATAACTATAATTTAAATGTTGCCGTAACACATTCCAAATACATATTGCTGTTCTTTTTACACGAGAATTCTGAACTCAAATCGTATGTATACAGAGCATATTCCACGCCATTCTTTGTTGTCCTATATTTAGGTCTTGCAGCAAATTAAGAAGAATTAACGTCCATGCTGCTCATGTTTCAAATTGATATTATGGTAGTCCAGTGGTTGAATGTTTGTCTCTGGTGCTAAGAGACCCAAGTTCGTATTCCACTGAGGTCAGTGCTTTTCTCGGGCGAGATAAAAACTGTAAAACACTCATTCACAATTTAGATACCAAAAGAATATCCCCTACCCTATTCCACCTTCATGCTATCACTAGAAGTATCTGAATCATCGGCACCCTCCGATTCTGAATCAGATTCCCCAATTGAAATAATGAGAGGAAGAATATTTTCAAACTATAGATTTCCTATATGTTTTGTCCAGTCTTCCGAAATAAGTTTTTCACAATGCTCACAGAAATTTTTGTCGGGGGTACATTTTGAAAGAGCCTCACGCCATAAATTTGCAACCTTGTCTTTCGATTTTGGCTGCGAATTTATGTGCTTATTGTAATAGGTCTTACAAAACCCCCACGGGTTTGCGTTGTATTGACAATGGTACGGAGATAATCGAAGAACCTCGTAGTTGCGCTTTTTCACAATTTCGTCAGTTACGTATCTTTTATTTTCGTCTGCTGTAAAAGGTTTAATTAACTCCCAAAGTTTTTTCTTAGTAATTTTGCCCTGAATTTCGACATTGTGGTGGTTAATCAACCATTCCTGCAATACACATTTTTTGCAAGAAAATGTGGGCGGCTTGTCAAACTGCACTGAATGATAAGGTGCGTTGTCCATAACCACGACAAATTTTCCTTGCAACTTGTCCAAAGCAGGAATCAGCTGATTAACCAACCAATTTTGAAATATTTCTCCATTCATAGTTTTATGATAGTCCCTGTCGTTGTTATTTGAGTCTAGTAACATGTCGCACCCTTCCAAAAAGCCTAAATTACATCTCACATTCAAAATCGTGAACCTCTTCCCCTC
>JABXWE010022938.1:0-25723 GCA_014611495.1 Limonius californicus
GATCTGAAAAGAGCTTTCCTTAAAAAAAATCAACCACTGACCGATAGCGACTTAAAAATTACAGGAAGATGGAAAATGTCATGAGAGTTCTGAAGGAGCACTGGTGTAGTATACTTCGATACAATTCTTTCAGTAAATCATAGCTCACTTCAAACGGTTTTATTTTTAAATAGCCGTTAGATATGATTGTAGGCTTTTACAATTAATTGACAAGAATTAACAAAATGGCTTCTCAAAACAAAATTTTACATCGAAAGGATTTTTGAGATATTGTCTGAAGCTTTCGTGGTTTCTCGAAATGTGAACACTACGATTAATTTTCGGCTTAGACCGCATCATTTGTTGGTGGTAGCAATCAGCAGAATCGGGATGACTGTTTACTGTTTGTGAATCAGGGAGTATTTCGAAGGTTCTTAACATGCAAGCTACAATGTCTTGTAATACATAAGCTTGTATGGGTTCACGTACAATAATCTCAATTTTGCTGAATCATATAAATTATTATTAATAAAGAATCATCCGTTCGTTATCCCGACTATTCTTACTGAAATGTGTTTGGTCTACATCGACTGATTTGCCGAAAACATTTCCTGGAATTATGCCCTTGGAGTGTTACACGTGTTGCTCCCTCTGAAGAATCTTTGCCGTGCCGGCTGGTTCATTATATTTTATGTTGGGAATTTGAGCAGTTGCCCTGAGACTCTGAGAGTGCTGTGATCACAAGTTGTAGAGTATTAGAAGTACTAGAATTAGAATTCAGGGATGATAATTGATCTGGTGTGTTAGGCAGTGGTCTTTGCCTACTGTAAACATTACTTAAATGTACGTTCAACAAATATATATTAACAAAAATATTCATATCTCATAACATCTGCTAATAATGGCTTCAGAAGATTTAGGTAGGAGGGTGACGATGTTCACCCGATCGTGGAAATGTTTCTTGGAGTGGTAAGAATAAACAGGGACAGTGGGGTGTAAAATACCGAGCAGGGCAGTCTACAAAAGGCAGTGTTGTTGGATGCTACTCGTAAGCTTGCATATCTTTGGCGTAATAACTAATTAATAACATTTGCGAACTTACTAACTGATTGCGATGGGATTATCCTCTAAGCTGAGGCAGGGAAGGTGCGATTTAGTTTTACCACGTATGTGTTTATATATAAAAATGAGCTGCAATAACAATATCAGCCAATATAAGCAGTGGCGTCGCTGGCAAGGTTAAAGTTTATGCCCCATGAAGTGTTAATCTGTTTACTCCTATTATTGTTATTATACAAGAGTGGTGTGTCTCGGTAAATAGTTGTTGGCAACTAATGTAGTGAATATAGTAGCTATATGAGTAGGTAATTATTATTTACCTAGCAATCATTTGGGAGGTAGGCAATTGGCAGAGGTGGCATCGAAAAATGCGCCTATGTCCAATTATTATGAATGTAACATCAATGCCAGAATAGCATCAACTGACTTTAACGCGGGGGCTTGGATACCAATTATACTCTCCCCTTCGTATGTGGGGCTGACGGGGTACGCCCCCGCGATTTCTGTGAATAACAGAAAGACTGAATGGCTGCGGCCAGAGCAGCTAGCCGACAGTTGAGAATCCGCATCTCGTTCAAGTCCCAATCCAGGGGTAGGGAGTAGAACAACCCCCGGTAAGTACAACTGTCCAATATTTATTGATATATCAATAAGTCTATGTTTTGATATCTGTTGCACCTGCTGCACCTGCTGCACCTGCCTGTCGCTTTCAGTGAGTTCTGACCGCATCCGCTGTTTATTTACCCAGGAACCCCACAAATGAAATGCAGAAGCGCTGCAACCGCAGTTAAACTTAAAAGTCATTAGTTTCTATTCGCCCCCTTAAGGTCGACTCTAACATGTGATTTATTATTGATTATCAAGAAACAGTAATATTCTGAGGGGCGGTGGCGTCCTCTTATTTCGTCTTCTGCGAATAAACATCAACCCCCATTCAACCCATTAACATCATCACCGTTTCAACCGAAAGCTTTGTGCCTGTGATCTTCGTTACTGACTATTTCGAACATCTAATTCGCCGTTTCCCGAATAAAAATCCAAATTATGCTACATGAGGCAATCGACATCTTTCGTTTGTGCTGCCGTCACATTTGCCCACCCAGGGGCGTAGTATTGAAATTCTGACATCAAGAAGCCTTTTATGTAAACATACTCATAAGAGGACTGACTCTGGTTCTGATTTGAGCTTTTCTGTTCTTTGCTTGTATTTGTATCAACCGTTACATATTTTGTTTAATGTATTTATAACCATTATTCCAAATTCATTACGACTTGTTATTTCTGTGTATTTTCCGTTTGCATGTATTTTGTAAGAAATATTTAGGAGGAAACACAGTAAAGTAAGTTCGAATTTTGTACAAAATTTTGTTTAGACTTTTGTTCAAAATTTTGTACAAAATTCTCTAGATTAATGTTCTAAAACTTACAGAATTTTGTTCAAATTCGGCGTCGCATCGATGCGCAAATGAGCAATTTTTAGTGTTCATCAACGATCACACAGGGCAGAGAAAAATATGTCTACCACGTGTTTACCCGGCCGCGCCGACATTTTGCGCACTTTCCCTTATCTCGCTCGCGTTCTTTATTGCTGTAGATTGTTTGCTTTGTCGTGCCTTCAAGTAAAAAATAAATAAAAGCGCTACGAACTTATGCATCTTGGTATTATGAAGTCTTGATAGAATTCTACATGATCGACAGTCACATGATTATTTTGACAGTTTTCTCACAGATGTCAACGTATTTTGCTTGCAGACATAATTTTGTACAAAGTTCTGTTACGTGTAAATACGTGTTTTACAGAATTTTGTACAAAATTTTGTGAATAATATTTGCATAAAATTATCCAAAACAAATTGGCCAAAATTCTGCGCCGTATGATACAGGCCTTAGAATAGAACAGAAATTTTCGATTCTAGAATGGGATTGTCATTACCAATTTAAGAATCGGCAAGCGATTCACGATACTAGAATCAGAATCGGATTGCTGGGAATCGATTCTTGATCTAAAAGAATTGGTTTAGACTCGGGATTGGAAATCGTTTGACAGTACGATTAGTTATCAACCACTTTGTTGCCTGGCAAGTTGCGAGTTTCTGTTACTACTGAAGTTATGTAAGTTTATTTGAAGGTAAGTTATCAGTGGTAACAATGTTCTATCAAATTTGTATCTTTGCATCAATAAACAGTCCATACCGTGGAGATAAATAACAATTAATAGCTTTTCATTTTAGTAAATGTAATGTTATTCAACAGATATTTTTTCAACATCATGCTAATTCATGTTTCCACCTAACAACTAGTTATATGTGTTTACCAGACTGTGTTTATTAGATTTTAGAGATAATCACAGTTGACGCTTTCAGAATTTTCATGTACATCGAAACTAGTTTAATTATATTTCCACTTCACTAACTGTTAGTTTCGTAGAACGAGAACTGCTACATTCGAATTACTGTGACGAAAGAGGTCATCCAGCGTTGAAACTAAATAATCTATTCCCACAGGGGACAAACTACGTCGTCCTAAATTATCAACATCGATCACCTCTCGAGCATATATAACTTCAAAATTCCCAGATGGTATAAGAAGTCACATTAAAATTGAATTAAGGAGCGAGCTAATAATAAATACAGAAGTAAATGGAGCGGACTCTCAAGAGTTTGGACGATTATTTTAATATGAAGTTAAATTGAACAGGCAGAAAGTAGTGTGTCATAGTCCAGAGCCTATGCAAGTTTTGTAACTAGCCGGGCGTCTTAATTGATGTTGAAATTATCTTTACGATGTAAAAGCTCTAACTTTTTAATATTTCTAGGGATAACGAAATATAAAGTTATTTATACATACTGTGTTTATTTAAAAATGTTATTATTAATCAAAAATAATAGATTGATTTTCTTCTGTTTCAGTAGATAGCAATTTTGAGTGAGTTTAAGGTGGATGGTACTATTTAAAATTTTAAATTTAAAGGAACTATGGGTGAATAGAGACGCCTTAAGGTGGATTCGATTTCCGTGTAAAAATGTAAGCCAGGCACTATGATTTTTAATTCACTACGTGGCATTTTCAAATGTACACATTAAAAACGTTCGACTTATAAGAATGCTTAGAAGATATTTTATGATGTTCTTAGGTTATCTATCAATTTATAACTTCAGTAAAAATTGTTATGTCCATTTGATTGTGCCACTCCATCTGAATTGAAGTCATACTTTAATTGCCGCTTCTTAGGAATCAAATTTTTATTTTAATTGCCATTTTTATGTTGAATACAATTTTCATTATTTTCAAAAATAATAATTCAGCAGCGTTTAGACTCACAAATATTGCATCTTAAGAACTTTCTCGGAAATCGCACGTGTCGATTTTGGTTCTAGAACAAATTAGGCTTGGGTAAATGTTTCGCGGCGAGGGGAAATTCAGTAGGCGCTAGACTTTGGGAACAGACCGACGTATTTTCTGACAACGGGTTTCTTCGCGACTCATCTGGTAATTGAGTTTTACCGTACCGTATTTCTGCGTTAGACAAAAGATATAAATATTAGCAGAGTGTTAGCTTTGGTGCAGAACAATTAAGTGTAATTGTCCTTTTGATCTATATCGGATACAAGCGATTTAAAAACCCGCGAAAGTGTGGTTCTTGGAGCTGTTGTTTTTTTAATCGTCTGATATTCCCGTCTATCTCTCAACGTTAAACGACCCCGTTGGAAGCAGACTAATCTCCAGGTGCGTAGCAGCAAATATTTCGTTCAAACTTTCCCGAAGAACGTCGTCTATACTTTTTCCGGACCAGAAAACACCCCAGAGTGTGCTTGCAGATTTTTCCTGCACCTAGAAAACATCCCGAAATTGTGCCTGCCTCTCTTTACTCTATTCACCGAAAGTCAAGGTAAAATAACCAGGTTTTGTGTTGCGGAAAAAACCTTTTACGTGTTTAACTTTCAAAATTTAAGTGATTGAACCTTTTTTTTTGATGCGACAAAAAGCGACCTTCAGTCGTCGATTGTCATTTTCTTTTACTGCTAATTGTATAAAGTAATTATATATTGTATTATTCTTGTAAACTCAGACGCCACTGGCCACGTAGATTTGTTTGAAGAATTTAAATGTTTTTAAGCCATGGGCGGAGAACCTCTTGAACGTTCAATTAACCGTTTGTAGTATTGAACTATAATATCACCATTTGCTGTCATTTGTTTTGTATCGTCATTTATTTTCAATAGTTTAATTATATGTGTTTAGCAATTTATGACATCTTTTATTTTTTTTTGTATTTTGTATTCGTGTGTGCATGAAATTTGCAAGCTTTATAAACAGGAGGGAGGCACAATAAAGGTGAGTTCGATTCCCGTAAGCTGCTGGCTTCTCGGCCTTCCACGAGAACCTGCAATCAGCTGTGATTTGGAAGGTGGTGCCTGTTAATTTCGACATACCCTGTACACAACTAGGAAGATTTCCTCCCGTTAACGGTTCCCGTGAACCTCCCCTACCCCTCTGAGCTAAGCTGTGGGCCCTTTTCCACCTATACGGTTGCGGGTCGACGAAAAAGCTCGTTTGGCCCGTAACAAAATTAGTTTTATTTTGAACTTGATGAACTTCTTAAATGTTGTATTTCGATCACAAAATTTAGATTATTATATGTAATGCAAAATCGTGGAAGGCCATAAAAGTAAAAAAATATTAGCTGATTCGTATTTATTTTCGCTGTGGCTAGTTGACCGGTATCGGCAACTTACTAACAAAGCCTATAAACGTTATCATTTTTACATACTGTGACGTTAATAGGTATATGTTTTTCAACAATTGGCGTTCTTTAACCATATGGATGATTTATATTTCCTTTCGCAATAATATTTATCGATCGTAGGGGGTGAAGGGAAGGATCAATGTTCTACAGGGTGTCCCATAAGTTGTTCTGCACAAGTTATAATTGCAGGTTATTGATTCTACGATTTTGCTGAAAACACGAGATTTAAATAATACGGCATCAAGGAAAATCTCAGAAAGGCTGATAGTAAATTCTATTTAATTTGACATTGTTGTTCCGAATATTACAGTTGCCAAACTCATTTTTCGTTTCACTGGCATTAATGGAATGCATATTTGCTGAGAACATTGACATGTTTTAGATTCTTGGAGAAGTTGGTGGTAATTGTAATGCAGCAGCAAGGCTTTATGCTGAATGCTATCCAAATAGAAGACGTCCAAACCACACCGTTATTAAATGAACTGAAGAACGACTACGAGAAAAAAGAAGTGTTAGTCTAAAAAGAGGTAGTGGTGGTGGTGGTGATCGTCTATTTATGGTAAGACAGCCCAATGTTGAAGAAAATGTGTTAGATTTAATTGAATGGGAGCCTACGAGAAACATACGCGGCATTTCTGGAATGTAGACATATCAAAGTCAACAGTATACAGAATATTACACGACAACAGTCCTTTTTGACAAACGAACGTGCAATACTTATTACCACATAAGACATGACATGAGGTACTGTGAATGGCTATTAAATCAACATCAGAAAAATCCGAATTTGATGGCAATATTTTGTGGACAGACGAGGCAACATTTGCGCAGGATGGGGTTTACAAAAATGTTCCAATGATAATAAGACAAAATATGTTGTACCAACAAGATGGTGCTCCAGCCCATTATGGAATCATAGTTCGAGATTGGCTTTAAATCATTTTCCAGATCGGTGGATTGGTCTTCGAATGTCACACTCTCTAAAAGTATTCCTACGAATTACATATAGAACTAAAGGAAAATGCAAAGAATATCTAAGAAATATTCAATTCGGATTCCGACAAAGCTTAGGGACAAGAGAGACCATGCTTGCTATGGTGGTAATAGTGGAACGGTGCCTAGAAGTTTGCAAAGAAGTATATGCTTGCTATGTAGACTATGAGAAGGTTTTTGATAAAGTCTAACACGAAAAGTTAATAGCACAAGTTCCAAAAATTGGTCTAGATGGATAAGATGTAAAAATAATGAAAAACATGTATTGGAATCAAAAAGCCACAGTACGAGTAGAAGCCGAAGTAACGGAAGACATAGAGATTGCAAGGGGTGTTCGCCAAGGATTTGTACTATCTCCCTTACTTTTCAATGTATATTCGGAATGAGTCATACAAAACGCATTAGAGGACCGACCTGAGGGAATTAATATAAACGGAATTATTTTTAATAATGTAAGGTATGCGGATGATACTATAATCCTGGCTGACAACAAAATGGACTTGTGAATTTTAATCGATAGACTGAACACAGAAAGTAATAACATGGGACTAAGCATAAACATTAATAAAACAAAAAGTATGCTATTTAGTAAAACAGCCAATTCAAACATCACTCTAGAACTTAACGGCAAGACAATCGAGAACGTAGACAGCTATGTATATCTGGGACGAAATATAAACAACGAAATGGATCACTTTCAAGAAGTTAAAAGAAGAATTGAAATAGCTACAGCAAGCTTCTTTAAAATGAAAAATATTTTGTGCAATTTGAAGCTATCAATAGATTTGAGAGTGCGAGTATTAAAATGTTATATATGTGGACCATATAAAAGGAAAACGAGGACAAGGAAGAAAGAGGAAGTTCTGGTTCAGAAACATCAAAGAATGGACCGACCACAATACACATACAATCTTCCATACCACCCAGGAAAGACATAGATTTGCTATAATGGTCGCCAACATCACATAATACGGCACTAGAAGAAGAAGTATTGGTTGTGAGGGTGCTATAGCCTGGCATCCAAGGTCTCCTGATCTGACGCCCTTGGATTTTTATTTATAGGGTTATCTAAAGGATTGGTATATTATATCTAACACCAGTGAAAAATATGAATGATTTAACAAATCGTATCAACGGCTGCAACTTTAAACGAACACATCCTCCAAGGAGTGCAAAGATCAATTGCAGTGAGATGTGTTCATAATTTTGGTGGTAGTGATTTTGTACAGTTATTTTACAGAAAATGTTAAATACCGTGTCACGCCATTAACCCCTTTTTATCCTTACGCTAATATTGGTTGAGGTGCAAAATCAACCTCGCGACTACGCCTCTACTTAGGTAGAAAATTAACAATGTTTTGACAGACGTTAGCATCCCGGAAACCCAATCGAAGAAGGGGTAGGTTCCATACAATTAATTTATAGGCGCCACCAAGTTATAATTTACTAACATCGTCCGAGGTGGAAAATGGGAAGTCGGAAGTTAGATAATCACCTACCTTTAAGTCCCCTATCTGTTCTTAGGTAGATTTAACTTCAGATATTTCGACGTAAAAGAAAAAGACAAGTTGCAACCAAAACCTCATTTAATTAATAATATAAAGCAACCCCACAATTACAATTCTTCGATACAAAATTGTACACAGAAGTCCCAACTTTACGTTCACGTAACCAAAATAGAAGAATTTAATTGGGCGAAACTCAAACAATTTGAAGAAAATTATTGTGCTCACCAAAAAAAGATAATTTTAAATTTTCAGCGCACTAATCGTCGTAGGAGGCCTCCGCGGATCAAAATAATGCGTAAACATAAAGCGACCTAGGAAAGAAACATTTCATGCGGTATAAACCTTGAAAACGCAATACAATCCCAACTATCGGGGTACCCTATATATATGGTGTACTTAAAATTGTTTCCCCAATAAAGTTAATACTACAATTGTACTTAATATCTAAATATCTCCTCAATTAGACCCCCCAATAGTACAATTCAGTGACACAAAGTCAATTAACTAATTAACTCTTAACCGAAGGTAATGAAATTGTAATAAATACAAAGGCAAGGTGATAAAATTTAAAGTGTAAACAATTTTAAATGCACTTCCCTTTTAAAATATGCGACCGTGTTCCAAGCTCCTTATTAATGGCCCCCAAACGCGTCTGCTCGGTTTTGGAAAAACCTTCCCAAGGTAACTCGCCGACGTCTGCGTATCAATTGGACCAACTAGCGGAACGTAGAATTTTTCCACTGTGTCGAACCTTAATTACGGGATTTCGAGCCGCGCGAATTTGCCAAAATTAATTCAAGGGATATTAGAATTCAAGTTCAGGAAATTAAGACAGGACAAAAATTTTTCTGTCAATAAATAACTCATCAGTTGATGGGAACTGGCATACCACAACAAAAAATTCTTCTTGACCGGGATAAATTCTAAATTGAATATCGAATTCCTGGAGTATTCTGCTTTCCTCAACCATAGGAAACGAACTGTGTAGTGAACCCCAAATCGGAAAATGATTTCCAAATCGATAAACGATATACCAAGAATTAATTCACTATACACATACACATCCGGCAAGAACGCCAATACTAAAGTGTTCTATTTTCGAAAACCGTCTTTAAAATCTGCGCTGTTTGACGGAAGTGTAACTTCGAAATTTAATAAATTTCTACAAATATGTGAACAACTAAATATGTAGTAAGGGTTGCCTTCAATTAGGCGCGGAAATCGTTGCAACCGATTTGTTTCTGTACATTATTTTTATTCCTTTTGTTCCTAAGTAATTTGTGTGTAGGTACTGAAAAGGAATAGTAATTGCTATATTCAGCTATGGATTAGGGCTAAATGCGCTGGTAACTCCAGTTCCAAATGGAGGTGTGGAAATGAGTTATTTAATAGTTGATTTGTATTGTCAAAAGCATCTACGGGACTATAGTATAATAATAACTATGTAATAAATATTTTTAATAGTTTTCCATAGTAACTTGAAAAATATTTACCGTAGAGCATACAGCACGCATATTACACAGTTGCCATTTCTTTTCGTACTTCGGGTGAAGAAAATAGCCTACGAAAAATAAATATTTTATTTATTTATATTTAGTATGCACTGCTGAACAGTGCAACGAGGTGTTTTATTGCGAGTTATGGGACACCGTGTACAGTCAAATATCTAGGATTAATTTCGGAAGGCTAAAGCTATGTTTTAATATCTGCTTGTTTCTAGC
The DNA here is from genome assembly GCA_014611495.1 of Limonius californicus. Lineage (NCBI taxonomy): Eukaryota > Metazoa > Arthropoda > Insecta > Coleoptera > Elateridae > Limonius > Limonius californicus. The sequence goes on from JABXWE010022938.1 coordinate 10,008, forward strand.
GACCACGCGACATTACATTCACATTTTCTTAATTCATGCAAAAATAACGTTCTTCTACTCCTACTCCTACTTGTTAATCTTCTGATTTCTTCACAATACACAGAATGGATAAATAGGCAATTCCAGCTAACTCAACAGATATAATTTAAATCTGCACACGTACGGATTTGAAATTCATCAATCACAAATTACGGTAGTCATGTAGTTACCTAGGTAACATTTGTTAAAATATCAGTTGCCTAATCTGTTAAACTAATTTTAAAAATTTATTCCTATTTGTTAGTTTATATTGTTAAATTTAATTTAAAATAACTAAAAGTGTGTGACTAGCGATGAATCGATGAATAATACTTCGCCAGATATTCGTTCAGCAGATAATGAAACGTACGAGAAGTTATTACCCCAGAAATACAGAAGTAAAAACGAATTTACCTGCAATAGGTTTTTGGACTGGACACTGGTAAATAATATAAAATTATAAATGAAGAAGCTATCAAAAGAAATGAAACCGTCAACTCTCTGGACACCATATTCAATGTTGACAAGAATGTTGAATATTGATAATAATATTGATATTTCGACCTATTGTAAACTGCGGTCTTTCTTTGATGTTTCAATCCAGCGGCTATAAAACAAAAGAATTAATAACTTTAACATCAGACCAAATTAAAAAATTTCTCCTGGATGTACAAATATCTATGAACTTGTGTTTAATAACAATTAAAAATAAATGGGAAATTCGACACTTCCCATTTTTATATTTTCGTTTACAGGTCCTAAAAAAAGTATACTGTAGAACTCGAATGGAATATCCATACAGCACGAAGAAAAAGGTTGAGCACGACGCTATAGGCGGAGTGCACAATCATTCATCATATCCACTCTCGTTGCAGAAACTACTATTACCTAAAGTACAACCATTATTTTAAGGCCGAATCTTTGAGCCGCTGCTACCTTGTCATTTCCTCTCAGCGTGAAGCTTGTAATGCCGTAACAAAAGAACGAGCGGTTGTTACTAGTCTACAGGTCTGTACTCGGTGTGCATATTTTAAAATGGAAACTTAATGGTATTTTAATATTTTGCTTGCATAGAAACTTTTGAAAATTAACAATGAAGTAAAGAATTTCCTTATCTATTTGTTTTTCGGTTGATTCAGGTAATTAAGCTTAATGACTTGGCATTGTGTACTTTACCAAATTAAAGGGTTAATGCAGTCTTAGTTGTGAATTTGGAGCGTGTAGTAGTTGTACACAGGTATTAATTTTATTTGTGTTTCGCATTATTATGGATCTTCGGAGACCTTTTGACTGTGATATTGATAGTGGTAGCGACCAAAAAATTGATGTTGTAAGTTTAGATTCCAGTCATTGTAGTAATGATGACTGAACAGATAGGAAAATGAAGAAAAAATGCATCGTCACCTTCCTGTTGAAGCGCAACAAATTATTTTAAACGTCTACAAAACTTTAAAACACCAGAAATCAGTAAAGTTTTCTTTAGATGGTACCTAATAATTACGGCATTATTAAACGTATTTCGGAATTGACAGAAGTTCCCTATAGAACTGTGCGTCGCATAATAAGAAGAGGATGTGTGAAAGACCGTAAAGAAGCAGTAACTCGGCAACTTAAGAAAACTGATGTGGCAACAAGAGAAAGTATACGAAATGTTATTCATGATTTTTGTAAAAATAAGCTAGCAGTTCGTTGGACACAGTCAGTAGATTATCGATAATATTTTAGACCTGAATCAGTTGTCGAAGTACCAAGTTTACAGTTTTCTAAGAGAAATCAATTGAGCGTAAAGTATTTACGGTTAACTTTTACTTAATTGGTGCACTAATTGGACTTTGACTTCCTCTGGGCACGCAATTTACGAGTTGTTGTAAAGAAATTTTTCGCTCCAGAAATCATTAATATTTATTACGGAGTTTGTTCAGCGTTCGAAGGCGCACTTCACGATTTCTTTAGGATGTAAATTTTAATACAAAACTTTTTAATTTTCGACGCGGACGCCTAGGTATCAAGAGTGAACTTATCCGTCTTTATGGAACCCCTAATGGAAGGGCGCGTGTGCCTTTCGCGGATTAGCGATGTTACTATTGGAGTCGAAATTAAATGGCATGTGCGCTGAAATGCTCCAGAGAAGGGCTCCCAGCGTACACACGCAATATTCTCCCTTCGTATTATCGTTATGTAACACTAATAGAGACCGCCGTTAATCTAGTTTGCTAACGTAGCCTTTGTAGTGGGAATCAGAGTCAAAGTCTACCTACTTTCCTTTTATCACGGTAATCAGGAAAGCTGTATCCCAGAAAGACTGCAGGGCTGCAGGTGTTCTCTGAGCAGTGACGGAAACTATTAGGACTAATAGCTTCTCTTAATTGTTCCAAATTTGACTGTTTAATTTTAGTAAGAGCTCCATGACTTCCGTTTCACCTCTGCTAGTGCTAAAACTTAATAGTTCGTCGCACAGAATTAAAACCGTTTGTATAATTATGTCTGTTGCCGCCAAAAAAATTAATTAAACTAACCTAAATGAACCTGTTTTAATTATAAAGACATTCGTAAAAGCTGAGGCTAACTCAATGGAACAAAAGATTCTTTAACCCCCACAAATCTAATCCCGAATTATAAGTGAAAGAATTAAAGTTGGCATGTAGCAACGGAAAAAGCCAGAAATTTCAGAGCCATTGGAAACTTTTAATAAGTACTGAAAGAAGAACAAACATTGGACGAACGCGGAATTTCGAACAGAGCGACAATTACAAGACGTTTTAATTTTGACCTGTTCTGTCACAAGTTTAAAACCTGTGAAAAAGAGAAGACCTGTCCAACTGCGAAAAAAATGCGTCAGGCGGTGTTAAGCGAAAATTAGTGAAAGTACTTGAATTGTAAAAGCATACAACTTGGGATTTAATGATTTTTATTTAAATTAAAATGTCGTCGTATAAGGAAACCGTTTTTAATAGAAAATGTCACTGGAGTTAAAATTTTTTTTAAATCTGCGCAACATGTATTTATGTAACATGCCGGATTTTCGGGACGGTTCGCGTTGTAGCTTGTAAACCTAGCAATTAATGATCTTTCTTTAAAGCTGATTTGTTTTATGTTAGTTCTCAGTAGACTGACTGAAGAGAAGAACACAACTTCCTGAATTGATAAAAAGGTAAGGTATCGAATAAAAAGTAGAGCAGAAGTAACAGTTTAAAAAAATGTTGGTACACTACAGTGTCCTATTGTTCTTAATCCCCATAAACGAATGATTTGTTTTAGTATCCTTCGTGCTATGAAAACATCACTCCTGAAGGTACTTCGAAGAGGCCATCCTAGATATTTTTTCATGCAGACGAAGCTGTATATGGCTGTTCATAGGTCTTACATATAATTATTGGGGCAATTCTTCCCCAGTGACCTTGATTTGGGTGGGAAAATCTTCTATTTCCAGTTTAGGTTAAAATGAAACCATAATAATCAGAAACGTATCTTGCTTAGCAGATTCGTCTAGTTTCACATAGATTACCAGTCTGCTGTGGGTGTCTACTGTATCAGCAGAGAACTAGGTTTTATTCCGTTTTCTTCTGGCACATTTGCTTTATTTATTCAAGTAGAAGTTTGTAGGACTCTAGCTTGTATTGAAGGAATATTAAGGAATTATATTACAGATCTTCATTTGGATGGTGAGAAGGCCATTGCAGAACTCAGATTCTAGGCTGACCTGTGAATGTTGAATTGGAACGCTTGAGGCAAAGTTCATGGTTTTGAAAATCGCTTTAGAACTTTGGATGTTCAAGCATAAGATTTTACGGATTGTCATTTGGTAGGTTCTTAAACTTTTTGACTGACTGTTTTTTATGGAACTTGGTTTTCAAAGCCCAAGGTTATTACTGGATTATTATTTTACAGATGTCTAGAAAACTTCTGATTTACGTTTTTAGGTTCAAAGGTTTCCATTAATTATTGTTTCACGTGTCCCAAGATCTTTTGCTTACCGTCCATGAATCTCTAAAACTTGTCTTATATAGAAGGAGAAAAAAAGATGTTTGGTTGTCACAATATATGATCCGTTTAGGCTGTCCATGTGGGGAGGTCGTCGCTTAAACATTTTATTCTTCACACCTTGTCATTTTACAAATATCTAGTAATTTGTCGCACTTCAATTTAGGCCTTAGGTATTCATGGGACTTAGGTTCTTAACGTGTACGCATTTCCACAAATTGTTGTTATACAGATCCTTAGAATTCTTGTTTACCAACTCTCCACGAATTTTTACTTTCTAGATTACTAGACTCTTTCTGCAAGGTACTATCTTCTTCTTTAGGTGCCACTCATATGGGAGGTCGGCTATCATTAGGGCTACTTGCTCCTTGGAGACTATAGAGCGGAACAATGTTGTGGCACTTTTTCCATACCACTCACGGAGGTTCTTGAGTCAAGATGTTTTCCTCCTTCCTACACTCCTTCTGCCTTCGATCTTTCCTTGCATAAGCAATTGCAGGAACCGATATCTCTCATGTCGCAGAATATATCCAAGGTGCTGTAATTTGCTTTTCTTTATTATATTTAGAATCTCAGGTTCTTTATTTACTCTTCGAGGTATTTCTTGGTTCGTAACTGTATCTGTCCAGGAGACCTTCAGAATTCTTCTATATACCCAGAGTTCGAAGGCTTCTATTTTTCTACACATACATTTAGTGAGAGTCCAGCTTTCCATTCCGTATAGCAGAACTGGGAATACATAGCATTTAGTCATTCTGATTCGTAGATCCAAACTGATTCCTCTATTACAGAGTAGTTTCTTCATTTTAATGAACGCCGCTCTCGCCTGTTCAATGCGTGCTCTTATTTCTTGCATGTTATGTTATCCCAGTTACTGTTTAAAATACAGCCCAAATATTTAAACAAGCTTACTGTTTACAACTGCATGTTATCTGTGGCAATGTTTGGGGGTGGTAGTTGTTCTTTCGAAATAACCATGATCTTAGTTTTGTTCATGTTTATCGTTAATTCATACTGACCACTTACTTCAACTACCCTGTTTAGTAAGGTTTGCATGTCATTCTCATTGTCCGTTATTAGGAATGTATCATCCGCATAATGGATATTATTTAATCGGTCACCACTTATCCCTATTCCTTCTTCCGCTTCATGAAGAGCCTCGTTAAATATCATTTCACGTTTAATATTCATATAATCTGTTAATTGGTCTTCTACTTTGACTGCCGCCTGTTGATTCCAGTATAAGTTAGCAATTATGCGGATATCTTCGTCATCTAGGCCAATATTTTTCAAAATGTCCATTAGCTTAGTATGTCGTACTTTGTCAAAAGCCTTGTTGTAGTCTATAAAACACAGAAATACATCTCTGTTTAAATCCCTGCAACGTTGTATAAAATCTTACATACTAAACAGCGCTTCTCGCGTCACTAAGTTGTTCCTGAATTGTATTTCTTTTATTCTATCTTCGTAACTGTGATAGATTCTCGCCTGTATTATTCTTAGACACATCTTAAGTGAGTGTGACATTAGACTAATTGTTCTATGATCATTGCAAGTTTTTGCGTTGTTTTTCTTTGGATTAGTAATAAATACAGACTTTAGCCATTCTTCCGGTATAGTTCCACTGTCGTATATCCTGTTAAACAGATCGCAAAGTACCTCTACACCATTGTTTTTTAATAATTTTAATATTTCGGCTGGTATATTATCTGGTCCAGTTGCTTTGCCTGATTTTATTAACTTTTGGTTTTTATAACTTCATCTTTTAGTATTTTGGGACCCGAATCAACACTTCCGTTTTCCATAGTATGTGGTCTTACGTCTTCGAATAATTCTTCTATATACTCTTTCTATGTCTTAATTTTGTGTTCTATATCAATTACTACATTTTTCTTGTCGTCCAACAGTACATTCCCGGTGTTTCTTTTATATCGGCATAATTTTTCTTTCATTTTCTAATGTAGATTGAAATTATCGTGTTTTTGTTGCAGTTCTTCTACTTCTGTAGATCTTGCTGCTAACCACTCCTCTTTAGCTCTCTTTATCTTCTTTTGTATTAGTTTGTGTAGCCTTTTATATTCTATTTCGTTGCGTGTTTTCCATTTCCTACGTTATTCCATTAATTGCAGAATTTCCTCTGTCATCCACTTTTGTTTTTTCCTTCTTTCTGCTTTTAGATTATCTTGACATGTCTTCATCAATACTTGTTTTATGGAGTTCCATTTCTCATTTACATCACCTGCTTCTACTTTTAGTCCTTCTGATAGTTCTTGTTTCACTCTGTGCCTAATTTCTTCGTCATTTAACTTCTTCGTGTTCCACTTTTCTGTCGCTTTCCCTTTATTTGCTACTTTTACTCTAACCTTAAGTATTGCTATTAGAGGGTTATGGTCAGAGTTTACATCCGCTCCAGGATATGCTTTTACAGATGTTACACAGCTCCTAAATTGCTCATCGATTATTATTCTGCGGAGATTTCCAGATATATAGCGTTCTTGGTGGAAGTTTGAAGAATGTGTTTAATATTACAAATTTCATTTCTTGGCAAAATTCTTAAAGTCTATCGCCGCGGTCATTTCTAACACCTAAGCTATAATTACCAATTATGTCTTCGTATCTTCCTTCACCTATCTATGAGTTAAAATCACCTATTATAATGTTTATCTCATGTTGCTTAATTCATTTCAGCGTCTTACTCAGCTGTTCTTCCGGATGCACTACAGCTTAAAAGCGTTATTGTGCTAACCCTGGTTATTTAATCCACACACTCTGTGATCTTGCTATCTTGTAGATTGTTGCACAGGTCTCTTATAGGGTGTCTGCTGTCTTTCGGTCTTTCGGTTCCTTGTGTGGTTACCCGAATATGCGCAGCTTTATGCTTACTAACTGTGCAATTGCACAGACCGTGCATCCGTGTTTCTGGTTCCCCATTGCAGAGTCTACATGTGGGATATCCATCACATTTCTTGCTCCTCCTGAGGTGTTCCTTAACAGTCGCATGGGTTGTTAGGACGTCGGTGAGAATCCTAAGCCGCAGTAGTAGTGTCCTACTTAGGTAAAGCAATCCTTCAGCTCTTTTTGCCCAAGCTCCATTTATAAATCCCTTGCTAGGGCTAAGTCCTAGTTAACTCAGTAGATGTTTTGTTGACTGCAAATCTAATCGTTTATATGGCTGCGCATTGCATTTTCTGGTATACCCGGAGCTGTTTAGGCCCCCAGTAGGGACTTGCTGATCTCCTTACCTTCGACCACACAGTGACCTGGAACACAGAGCAGTCTTACCCTGTTCTGCCCTGCCAGGTCATTGAGGTCTTTATAGCATTTCCACATCAGTCTTGTTGAGATCTTTAGACTCGGCAGAGCCTTCAAAGTCGCCTGGCTGTCAGACAGGATATACATACCTGCATAAGACCTTCTATTATTTTCCCGCGCACACTGAAGTATTGTTTATATTTCGGTACCTGCCAAGAGCAAACCTAAGTTTTTTTCTTGGTTTTACCTCATATAACCTGCCCCGGACCCGTCTCGGTTTTTGAGCAGTCCGTGGACCACGGCCAAAAAATGGAATACAAACAATATCGAGCGGTATGATATATTACTCAGGAAACGAAGACAAAAACCACAGATATGGAGTAGGAATAATACTGACAACAGAAGTCAGCAAATCAGTAACAAGTTCTATTCCTTATTCAGATAGAATTACATTGATTCAGTTAAATGCCCAAAACAGAAAAATTAACATTATCCAAGTATATGCACCAACGGCGGATAAAGACGACGAAGTAATAGAAGAATTTTACGAACATTTAGCGACCATTCTGGAATCAGTCAAAAAACAAGATATAACCCTGGTAATGGGAGACTTTAACGCTAAAATCGGGAAAGGTAGCTCAGATTATTATATTGGCAATTATGGACTGGGAGAAAGAAATGCGAGAGGAGAAAGGCTTGCAGAATATTGTCAAACTTATGGATTCATAAACCCTTTTCAAACTGCCCCCATGAAGACTATATACATGGAAGTTCCCTCGAGATGCAGAGAGTCACATAGTTAGAAATCCAATAGATTATATTTTAATGAGCAAAAGATTCGGAAATAGTATCACATCAGTTAAAACAGATCTGGGGGCTGACATACCATCTGACCATAACCCGGTAGTAACAACGATGAAAGTGAGGTTAAAGAGACTCAAAAGTAACATGGAATTCAAAAACATGGACAAGGATAAACTAAAAAATCAGAAAATAAAGGAGAAGGTCACAAGTGAAATTAACGTAAAACTAAGAAACGCAAAACTAGATATTAAAACAGGCAACAACGTTGACAGGAAATGGAATAGTATAAAAGAAATAATTTTAAACGTGAGCGAAGTTAAGCTTTCTTCAGAGAAACTCCGAAGAAAACAACCGTGGATGACCCAGGAGATTTTAGAGTTAATGGAAGAATGAAGAAAACATAAAAACGTAAATGAGGAAAAATATAGAACCGCGAACAGACTAGTTAAAACTAAAATAAAAGTAGCAGAAGAAACATGGATGGAGGAAAGATGTTCAGAGATTCAAGAAGATCAGAATAAATACGATAATTTCAACATGCAGAAAAAAATCAAAATGTCAACAGGGCTAGGAAGAAGGAAGGCAAGTGTACTTAAAGACAAAAACGGAAAAGTTTCTGTAGAACTTGAGGAAAAGTTGAAAAGGTGGAAATAATAGATAGAAGAACGGTTCGAGGACGGAAGAACACGGAAACCCAGCTACAACGAAAACGAAGTTCTTGGTCCAGAAATTATAGCAGAAGAAGTACAACATGCAATTAAAAACACTAAAGCTGGTAAATTCGTCGGCCCAGATAAGATACCATCCGGTTTAAAAAAACATAATTTACATGCTAATCTAATAGTAAACAATAAAACGATAGAAAGGACATACTCTTATAACTACTTAGGGATTTGGCTTGAATCCACCACACAACAGAAAAAGGATGTACGAACAAGAATTGAAACCCCCAGAGGAGCTTTTTTAAAAATAAAAAGTTTGTTAACTAACAGAAGTCTAAACCTAGAATTGAGAATGAGAATGGTTAGATGCTACATTTTATCGATATTAATGTATGGGATGGAAGCGTGGACATTGAAGAAAGAAGATTGGAAGCGGTAGAGATGCGGATTTACAGAAGATTATTAAGAATATCGCGGACAGAAAGAGTGACCAATAGAACTTAGAAGAATGAATAAGGACTTAGAAGTAGTGAAAAAAAAAGAAGAGAACTACAGCATTTCGGACACATTATGAGAGGACCAAAATATACATTGCTACAACTCATAGTCTAAGGAAAAGTGGAACATCCTGGCTATGCAACCCCAGAGAATGGTATGGCTGCAGCACCATCGAACTATTTAGACCAGCCGTGAATAAAGTACCAATAGCTGTGATGTTTGCCAACCTCCAGTAAGAAGACGGCACCCTCAAGAAGAAGTATACCACATAGAAGGAATTTCTTGTTCGTATAGTCTCCATTTTACACAATCCTAAAGTTTCACTTCGTAGAGGCTAGCTACGAGCTATTTTGCCTTTGTGTGGTCTGTTCTTATTTCAAGTATGGAGCCCCTTATATTATCAACTAAACTCGTATGCCCTGTTTGTATAAGTAAGTTGTGCTATGAGGTCTGCAGTCTGGAAAGTCCCTATCTGGGCTCTTCTGAATCACAAGATGAAGGAAGGGGGTATAGCAGAGACTCCATTGCAGCGGAAGGCGTTCTAGATTTGTCCAACGATCTCCACGAATTATTATCGTATAGATTCCTAGACTTATTCTAAAATGTATTTTGATGATCCTTAATCTCTTAATGAATTGTGATTCATCAGATAGCTAGGTTTATAGTAGTAGTTTATAGTTTTTCCAGATAGACAAGACCTATAAGTGTTGTACACATTCCTAAAGATTGTAAAGCACAAGAATTTTCCCAGACTGTTTCCTTACGTATTTCTGGACTTTTATACAGTAAATCTATTAGATCAGCGAACTGTTACATAACGTTTTGTCGGGCTTTTGAAAGCATTCTCTAAACTAAGTCGACAACTACAATCTATAATCACTAGAATTGACATTCTTTGGGAAATCCTTGTATTTTGTTGTGTACATACCAAGGTTTCCAAAGTTTTTCGTATTAAATTTCGTCCTACTTGGCAGCATTTTTATGTAAACAAAATGGGTTAAGATAATATTATCGATTGGCTAACACACGTAGATTAACGTTTATATAAGTCGCACATTTGCATAGAAATAATATTAGATGTACGTTCTCACAGAATCAAGATAATTTGATTTCGATAAAATTAACAGACGCAGCAAATCAATCTAGAGATAATTAAATTTCGTGTTGGTATTCCGAATGGCACCATCTTGGTGTGTGAGTGGCACCTGAAATAATAACTTATCAGGCGCGATTACGAGGGTTGCACGTTTTATCTCCTGTTATTCGCTTCGGCTTACGAGACAGTTATTGGAGGCAATAATCTCCGAAATACATGGCTGTGACTTCATTTATGTCTGCAATCGAGTTGATAAATTCAACCCGTCAAAATTTCAAAATAGACCAATCAAGCAGCAGATTTATGTCGTACTTCGTTCCATCGTGTCTAATCAGCCGCCAAAATGAGCGGTTCGACTTGGGAAAATAAAAGTCGAATTTCACAACGCGTTTATTTACTGAAGTTTCATTTCACGTCAGTTGCACGTGGCCTTATTGGAAGTTCCCAACGTTGGACACATAATTCGTCAGTCTGGCCGCAACTCCGTGTCACTGATAAGTTTTCAGGCGAAGAATACGAAAAGCATGAGAAAGGACATTACTAAGACGCGACTTAGATTTTACCCTAACGCACTTGCTTTTTTCTTCTTTATTGAAAACAACTCGAAATTCGTAGTAATACAAAGTGCTTAAATATTTCATTTCATCTGCGGAAAAAACTAGAATAGTTGAATAAAGATGAAACAAATTGCAAGTCTAACGCGGCTCCAGCCAACCAAACTTTAATATCTTTACAAGAAAAATGATCATAGCTGACATTTTCCTATCTGACAGTAATATATTCGATTCGATCGAGATTCGCCAAAGTGATATTGCTTATTTTAAACATGAGTGAAGTTTCTTATAAGGCTGGGTCGTTTCAGGGGAAAAAGGTCGATGCGAGGTTGTACCTTTGCCGTTAGTAAGATTTTTTTGAACCTCCAATCAATTTTAGAAAAGTTAGAAGTACCGAAAAACCTTGCAGATTTTCACTGTAATTAAGTCGAAACCGGTACAAGCAAGCGTGAAGCGTTAGATGGTAGGTAGTGAGTAAATTCCTTAATTCAAGTTTGTTCAAACTCAGACCTCACCTGAATATTTGGAATTTCGCACATTTTTGCCTAAAGCTGTTGTGCGGCAAGAAATCTGGGTCTAGGCATTAATTGAACATTAAAAGCCATTACTCGTCCATTAGTAGTGAATGCGTTGCTAGTTATTCAACCATTAATCGACCATGGATTATTTTATCATTTGTTGCAACCAATTTGATGATCACTTTTTATGAAGTATTGTCTCTGTTGATACTAAACATAAACTTAAAATTGTTTATTTAAAATTGCTAACATAATGTTGTACTATATAAAATGTATATTAAACGCAAAAATTGACCGCGAATCGCAATTGGAACTAAATTCTCCTCTATTATAATGACCAGATTTTACTTTATACTTAAAACCACTTCTTTTATTTTCAGATACCGCTATTATAGGAAGAGTATTTTTTAGTTTAAGAAACATATTTAGCGATTTTAAGGAAATATTCGTTTACACATCAAGAACCCAAAAAAGTTTTCTGCAGAACAGCATATGTGAGTGTATGGTCGTAGATATCATGTCCGAGTTGAAAATTATTAAATATTTATCAACTTCAATAAGCTTGGAAGATCGTTGCATATTCGACAAACAACTAAGTGATTTATATTAATTAACTTATGAAAATTTAAAAATGTATACATATAATCCGATATACTTCTCGTTAATTTTATTAGGAATAAACGAATAACATTAGCTTATATAAATTCAATTACAACAATAAGCAACTATGCTCTGACTATCAATTTTTTTAGAGGATTTAAAAGATTTTGAGGATTACTCCCAGCACATGCTAAATGTCTGCAGATAATATTTTATTTTAAGAATAAATTGAGAGTTTGAGGGTATACTTGTTATGTTCGTTTTAAAATGTGCCGCTTTGTATGAATTGATTTTTTAATTTGTTTACCGCTTCGTCAGAATTAATAACGTTTTAATTGCAGTCGTATTTTGGGTTACCATTTTCGCTATTTTGTTTTGTCTTGAAAATTGATTTATGAAAGGCCAGTTCCGTTAATCCCTTGAACGTTCTCTTTGTGGGCTGATTTTCTGCCGACCACATTTTTGGAAGTGTTGACCTCGGGAGTCGCACGTGATAATTCCTTCTAGAACTTTTGCATAACGTTTTGTAATATGGTGCAATATTTTTTGGGAGAGCACAAATCCCATTGCATTTTTAAGGCAGACGGACGTAACTTCGAAGATAGTCTCTTTTCCTTTGCGGCGCTTCTGTTAAGTTTATCGTATTACCGTTTGCTGTAGAGCATAATCAAATCAACTTAAAGTCGGATAAACAAATAATAACAGAAGGTTCGCTTTGGTGTTGAATAATTTAAGTTAATTGCTCCTGTCGAATTCAGTTCGGATCTTTGTGAGTGAAAAGAAAAAAAAAAGGAAATCGTGCAACTGTTTTGCTGGAATTTGGTTCGTTCCCGTCGTCCGAAAAAGTCTCGCTTCTGTCTCCACGTTAGCTGACCTAGTTGGAAGCAACTTGTCACTCTACAGGGACGTATTAGCTACACCTGGTTCCCACGCTACCCCGAAGAACGTTGTCTTCTTCTATTTTTTTTTGGAAATCGCCGCCATATTGTGCCTGCCTCGCTTTAAGCTATCCACCGGAATTCAAGGTAAAAGCTCCCAGTTTTGTGTTGTGACAAAGAAATCTTTTTTTTGCTCGCGTCAACTTGCAGAATTTCGCGATATTGAACCTTTTTTTATGCAACCTAAAAGCGATCTTCAATCGCCATTTATTTATTGTTTGTAAAAGATATTAATATTGTATTTTTCCTGTAAACTACGCCATTGACCACACAGATTCATTATAATATAAATATTGTGCGTCAACGGCGGCGAGTTTCTCTGAACATTCAAGAATTAAAATCGTGTAATTCAAACTTTTTGCGTTATAACTTGTGTCATTTTACTGTACTGTCATATTTTCACCATTTTATTATATATGTTTTAAAGTTTACTGTCTCTTATTGTGTCTTTTGTACTTGTTGGTGTAAGAATTTTGCAAGTTTTAAATATATAGGAGGAGGCACAATCACGGTAAGTTCCGTTCCCGTAAGCTGTTGGCTTCTCGGCCTTCCACGAGGACCTACACAATCAGCTGGATTTGGAAGGTGGCGCCCACTTATTTTGACTCGCCCTGTAAACAAAGAAAGGTTGTCTCCCATAAGCGATTTTCACGAACTCCCCCTACTTCTCTGAGCGAAGCTGTAGGCCCTTTTCCATCAAGCTAGTTACGAATCATCGAAAAAGCTCGATTGGCCCTCAAGATACTTTTCTTCTCTTCTTCACGTGCCATTTCCGCTACGAAGTTTGCCCACCATCATGGCAATTTTTACTTTGGATACAGCTGCTCTAAATAGTTGAGTAGAAATTGCAATTGCACAACTCTGTTAGGTTTCTTAGCCATGACATCCTTCTTCTACCAACACTTCTTTTTCCGTGGATTTTTCCCTGCATAGTAACTTGCAAAAGTTGGTATTTCTGTCCCCGCATAATGTGCCCAAAATATTGTAACTTAGGTTGTTTGATGTTTAACGTGATTTCTTTTTCTTTATTCATTCTTCTAAGCACTTCCACGTTAGAAACTCTGTGTGTCCATGCGATTTTCAGGATTCTTCTGTAGATTCACATTTCGAAAGCGTCTATTTTACTCATGCAGTATTTGTTTACAGTCCACGCTTCCATTCCATACAGAAGCATAGAATAGATATAACATTTAACTAATTTTGTTCTTAATTTCAGCGACAGGTCCCTAGAGCAGAATATTTTTTTCGTGTTTATAAACGCGCTTCTCGCTTTTTCTAATCTTATGATTATTTCTTTTGTATATTCATTCATGTCATTTACCATTGTTCCAAGATATTTGTATTTATTCACTCTCTCTATTTTTTCGTTTTTAATATACAAATTGGCGTCTCTGATGGTTCGTTTGGTTATAACCATAAACTTTATCTTTTTAGTGTTTAGTGTTACTTCATATTCTGCACTTGTCTGGGTAACTTTCTTTGTTATTCTTTGCAAATCTTCTAGGGTTTCAGCTATAACAGCGGTATCGTCCGCATATCTTATATTATTAATCGGTATCCCGTTGACTTTGATATTCGCGGGTTCATCTGTGAGTACTTTCTGGAATATGTGCTCAGAATAAAAATTAAACAATGTTGTCTATAAAATGCATTCCTGTCGGGCCCCCCCTTTCTATTTCGATCTCTAAAGTTGTTTTGTCGGCTACGGTATTACTGTTTTTTGATTATAATATAAATTACTAATTATTTTAATATCTCGCTGATATATGTTTTTGTAGTCCAGGAGTTGAACGAGTTGGTCGTGTCTTAGTATGTCGAATGCCTTATTATAATCTAAGAAACATAATAGACATCTTGGTTCACATCCATGCATCGTTGTAATAATACATTATAAGAGAATAGTGCATCTCTTGTTCCCATGCCTTTTCTAGAACCAAACTGCGTAGTGTTATTATCATCTTCTATTTTTTTGTACATTCTCTGGTGTATGAGTTTCAAAAACAGTTTGAGTGTCACTCATCAGACTTATAGTCCTGTATTCAATTGAACATTGCAATGTCTTGAATCTGTCTTTTTGGGAATAGCAACAAAAGTTGAAACTAATCATTCATCTGGAATTATACCTGTTCTGTAGATATTATTGATCATATCTCGCAGGATACTTAACTGATCTTCTTTGAGTAATTGAAAGACTTCTGTTGGTAGTTCATCTGTTCCTGGTGATTTACCGCTTTTTATGTTCTTGAGAGCGTTTTCAATATGGTATTAATTTGTTCGTAAATTTGTTCAACTCCCTCCTCACCTTTATCAGCAGTAGGAGCATAAGTTATGTGATCTTAATAAGCATGTATTCTGCAAGCTAATATCATTTAGCGAGTTTAGCTCATCCTTATCTTATCAACGCTTAATATAGTTCTCAGCAAGTAGAATTATCAGCCAGTCTTAATTACGTTCTCTTAGCTTTAACATTGCTGTCCGTAATTAGCTCCGTCAAATATTATATACTTCTGTATTAATTTAAATAAAGTTTTTTAAAACTTGGATTTGACGTAAAACCCCATTAATTGGCGCAGTCGGTAGGATTGGTCAAAAAAGCAAAATTATTTTGTCTTTTTGAATTTTTAAATTCTTAATTGACCTAATCCAAAAACTCCATCTACCACGGAAAGTCCCGATTGTTCGACACCAGGACAAGCATCGCCGCAGCGTGAAGACAACGAGACGATCCAGCCACCAAAAAGGAGAAGGAAGCCTTTCCAAACATCGAAAAGCCGAATTCACCGCACCCTAGACCA